>JAULBS010149416.1:0-12234 GCA_032355785.1 Symmetromphalus regularis
GATGTTACTGTTAGTGCATCAGGCTAAGGGAGAGGAAATGTTTGATAGATTCTGCGCATTTGCTGTCATCCAGAGCTTTCCCCAGAGCTATAAAGCGCTACGGGCCATGCTTCCTTAGCTTGCTATGTAAACACCTTAATATTTGCTAAGCACCTTCATTGTGGCACCCTGTCGGCTTAATTTGAGGCATGTATAAAAGGGAGCTCTTCTGCTTGTCGGTAACTCGGTCAGACAAAGGTATTCACTCTTTGGGAGGGGTGGGGTACATTATGCTATTGAATAGGGACACTGGAATTGATCATAATATGGCTTGCATGATTAGCTAATTTTTTTACAGGTGGTGTATGTAAGCACCTTAATATTTGTTAAGTGCCTTCACTGTAGCACCATGTCGGCTTAATTAGAGGCACGTAGAAAAGGGAGCTCTTCTACTTGTCAGTAACTCGGTCAGACAAAGGTATTCACTCTTTGGGAGGAGTGGGGTACATTATGCTATTGAATAAGAACCCTCGAATTGATCATAACATGGCTTGCATGATTAGTTAAATTTTGACAGATGGTGTATGTAAGCACCTTTAAAACAAATCCTGGGGAAAGGCCTGGTCATTGTTGCATGGTCAGAAGTCAGCACTGTAAAAAAGCTATTCTACATTTCATCATGGGGGAGGGAGGGGGGGGGTGGAGACATAATTCTGCAGAAGTAGACAACAACATGCAAAATAATTAAGGTGTTTACATAGCCTTATGGTGCTGGGAAAAGCCCTGTATTTGATATTGTCCTGTAACTGTAAGCGGATTAATAAACATTCTGGCAGACAAGTACATTTTTATTAGTACTGGGCTGGTGGATAGTGAGATATTTTCCATATCTGCACCTTATAAATGTTATTGCAAATTTAAATTACCTTCAAATAGTATGGATTAAACTGTTTTTCAATTTGTTTATGTGTTATATCAAACTTGTATATTTATTTTAGATTGCCAATGACCTCATCAGCGTATGATGAGATGTCAAACTTCTGGAAGAAGAATCGAGAGCTTGAGCGACCGATGTCACCTTTCCTGTCATCTTACAGGTACGTTAATCACTTTTTACAGGATTTGCAGTTTGGGCTGTTCATCAAAGGCCATGGTATATGCTGTCCTGTCTGTTGGACATTGCATATAAAAGACCCCTTTCTGCTTATTGGAAAGAGTAGCCTGTGTGGCAGCAGCGTGTTTTCTCTAAACATATGTGAAAATGACCATATGATTGATGTCCAATAGCCGATGATGAGATCAAAAATCAGTGTGCTCTACAGGCGTCGTTAAATAAAACAAACTTTAATTTTTTTTTACTCCTAAGCAACTTAGGCCTACGTAATAACATTTACTGGAATTCTTAGCTGAAAACATATAGTGGGTCATTCCATGTCAAATCACCCAATGGATGTCAACTCACCCTCTCCGATTTTGCTGAAAGTTGGTATTTGGGATTATTGTGGCTTAAAACGATCATATTCCAAAACGGGCATTGCCACCAATATTCAGATGACTATATCTCAGTAACCAATTGATTAATCTTGATGAAATAGATGTTTCTAGAAAGGTAATTCTACAAGGATTAAAAAAATGTCATTATTTTTTGCTTAGGAGTAGGTTAAATAGTGGTGACCTTTTGACCTTGAATTTGGCCATGTGGGACAGGTTACCTTGAAATTAACTCACCTTGAAAATGTAGCCCAACATGTTGTCTAAAGAATATAAAAGAACTGAAGATATAATATTTCTTATTAGCCTGTAAAATAAAGTTGAAACTATGCATGTCTGGGCTACAAATAGCAAATCCACAAATGTCAGCAAAATCGGAGAGGGTGAGGTGACATTTTACCATTGTTTTGGCTGATTTGACATGAATGACCCCAGTGTTAAAATGGTCATCCCTTGACTTCATCAATATAAGATTAATCTTCACAATTGTCTTTTATAAGCATGTCTTCATGAACTTCGAGGCTTGTTGATCTGTATTATAAGATAGACACTTTGAGTACATATAGGTACAGTTTAGAGTATTTTATTTTTAACACTGAGTAAATTTTTTTATATATTGTTACCAAGTGTTGATTTTGTATTATTATTTGTTTTCACAGACCACACTTGGCCATGTTGACGTCACTATCACATCGTATAACTGGAATCGCCATGTCTCTTTGTGAGTGTATTCTGTGACATTTTCATGTTTGTAAATTATTCGTTTTTAATTTTAATCAGTTTTCATTTGAATGACATTTTTGGTTATGTATAAATTTTATTAATTTTGTGATCCTATTATTGTAATAAAGGTATTTTAAAGATGTATTATATGTAAATTACAAATATATGCATGCATTATTTATGTTTACTTATAAAAACTGTAGTGACATCATTTCTTTATGGAGGATTTATGACAAAAATAATTTAACACTTTCAAGTGAAGACATTTGAAGTGTTGTAGATTAAGTAAGTTATATTATTTAATACATTTTTTGTTAATTGTAATAATTATTTAGTGATGGTATGTAGTAAACACAGAATTAAGGCATGTTGTTTTCCAATGTGATTTATTGCACTTATTTATAGCATGTAATGACACCACTGGTGGTGCAGAGGTTAAGCTATTATTGGTCTCGTTGCTGGTAGGTATTGAGATCAAATCTCAGTCGAGGAAGGGATTATAAAATCTCAACACCAGCTCCAACCCAGAGTGAGTTCTCCGCAAGGCTCAGTGGGTAGGTGTATACCATTTACACTGAACCACAACTGGTTTAACAAAGGCTGTGGTATGCGCTATTCAGTCTGTGGGATAGTGCATATAAAAGATCCCTTGTTGTTTATCGATAAGTAGCCGCATTAGTATGACAACAGCGGATTTCATGTCTTCTACTAATGCTAACCTCTGTCCTGGACAGACAGCAAAGGAAGCTGAGCTGTGTGCCCACGACAGCATGCTCGAACCGTAATTGGAAGCTTGAAAATAAATATAATGAACCGCTGTTTTGTGGTATATATTCCTGCTCACTATCAACTTGTGCAATAAATACAAGTAGCAATGGAGAAACATAGATATGTAGTTCTGTTCTTTTATTCCTTTTTTAAAAGTAATCGTATATTGTTTGTTTTGTTTTGTAGTTGTCTCGGGAGCGGCCATCACTTTCCTGGTTCTGCCTGGAGACTATTCGACGTATTTGAATATGCTGAAAGATCTGTCATTGTTTCCCATCATTATAATAGGATTCAAATACATATTTGCCTTGCCAGTCACCTATCATTACCTAAACGGCATGCGACATTTGGTAAGTTATACATAACAAAACCATGGCCTATAATTTAAATATCTTCAACTGTAATAACATATCTTTGATGACTAATAAGTCTTGGTTTTTCAATAAGGTGATTTTCAGATTGCAAATATCTTTTATTAGTGATTTGTTATTTTTTAAATTCATCTCATTTGCTTTCGAGGTTCAGTATAAATTTTGTTACATTATTATTTACAACTAAAAAGATAGTAAATTATTTCATCATAATATTCACTTAATTTCATTTTATGGAATTGTTTATATATATGAGACTCGTCCCATCAAACCAGGTCTTATTTCACATTTTGGACAAACTGAGTTCTGTATGTATTCATTTTCCTTGGATGATAAGCTCCATTTTAATACCATTCTCATATCTGTATCCTTCTGGTGACCGAAATTTCGCCATATTGGCAAATTTATGAAAAAGAAATTCAGAGAAAATTAAGGTTAAAAATTAATGTAGTCAAAGATAAATTTTTCTTAGTAATAATCATTTAAATTAAAAAATTTCACTACCACATTATTTATAAACACTTTAGCAACTGTACCAACGGTTATTTTTAATCATCACTTGTTTTTCTAAAATATAAATGTTTTTTGAAACACCTTTGCCAAAAATCCCCGATATCGGTGAAATCAACAAATTGCATAAAGTTATTATTATTACAGCAGAAAGATTGCTAACAATACTGTCAATTTACTCTGTGATCTTTTCCAGTTGCTATAAAGTTCTTAATAATGCAATAGACACAATATTTATAGGTTTTATTGTGTGATTTAAGATTGGAAATCTAGACAATTGAACTACGATTCTGTACTTCAAGCGCTGCCATTAAACACGTAACCGAATTTGGCCAATCAGAGTGGTGGATTCGTCTGCGAGTATAACAAGCACAGTTGTTCACGTTTAATATGGCCCACAAATCCAATGCAATCCCATTTATAACACATTTAATTGGAAAACTGACATCATTTCTAAGAAGGGTCACCCAGCCTCAGTTTGATACCATGATTCCCTAGTTTATTTATAAATATCATTGAAATTTTTCACTACAAATCAGCCATTTCTCTTGGATGTGATTCACAAGTTGCTTTAAAACATCTTTTGGCTTATTTTTTCACAAAACTGATTGATGGAATACTTAGATAAGGTATTTATGAAGCTTATTAGACCATAATATGAGAGACGACCGAAAATGACCTGAATCTCTATTTTGAACGATTCTTCAATACGAGGCTTTGCGACATAAGACCCGGTTTAATGTGACGAGTCATATATATTTTCATGCTTGGTTTGGTGGCTATAATATCACTTTAAGTTCATACAATTTAATTTATGCAATTGTTGTTTGTTTACTTTTGTGCTGGGGGGTCGTTAAATAAATAATATATATATATTCAGTCTTGGAATGGTGCCTATAATATCACTTTTTAAATTTTATTTTATGGAATTATATATATATTTTCAGGCTTGGGATGGCGGCTATGGGTTTGGATTGAAGGAGCTGTACAAATCGGCATACTTTGTGTTGGCTCTAACAGCTTGCGTAGCGTCTGCGCTCGTTTTCTACAAGTAAAACATCTCTGACGTATATAGTGCTATTACTTTGCTGAGGCTGTTACTGGATGGAGAAACAACTTTTCAATAACAATTTGATCTTTATAGAAACTCGATAATTTTGCTCATAAATACCATCACGCATATATCGGTGCTTGGATCATTCGCACTGAATATATTATTCAGACGATCCTTGTTATTGGTAGAATATAATTTTTGAGCAGTATAAAATTATGTTTCCAGTTTTCAGCAATTATTTATTTTCTTTCAAATAAAATATATGAAAATATTTTTAAAATTCTAAAAAAAATGGTTTATAGACAAGAAGAAATATTAATGTTACAGTTTATGAACATTTAATATTAAGAAAAATTAATTACTTTAATGAAGACGGTACTATCAAAAGATAAACAGTGTTAGCAAAATTACAAAATGTTTAGGGACAAACTGACACAAAAAGCATGCGAGGTCATGTTTACAATACTTGTGACATTTTGTTTATTACAGCCCAGTTTAATTATGTATATTTCATCTAAAGTGAATTAAAGAAAAAAAAAGTTTTTATTTCTTTATTATGGTTCAATTAGGTTATCTCCCTTTGGTGATACAGAATGATTTCCAGTAGAAAAAATAGTTTTTTGTTTAGTAAAGTAGTTCGTGGATATGGATTACGAGTAGGTTACCTCCCTTTGCTGGTCGAATTACGCACAACGACAAGGGAACAGGCAGCAAGGTGTCACAACACTCCCTAGCCAGCCAAATCTCCAAAGCAAAGCAAATATTGTTTTATTTAACGATGCCTCTTTAGCACATTGATTTTTATCTCATCAACGGCTACTGGATGTCAATCATGTGGTCATTCTGACATGTTTAGAGAAAACCCGCTGCCGCCACATAGGCATCTCTTTCTGATAAGCAGCAAGGGGTCTTTTATATGCATTGTACCACAGACAGAGCAGCACATACCATGACCTTTAATGAACCAGTTAGAATGGAAAATAGCCCAAATTGCAAAGGAGTCCACTCAAAAAGATCGATCAGATGACCGACAGCTTCACAGGCAGACAGGCTACCACATGAGCTTCGCCAAATCTCCAGACATGTCTCCAATCGAACTCAGCACGCTGTTTATTCAGCGGTTATTAGGTGATACACAAATGATGTTTTCAACACTTAGTCTTCACAAGAAACCAGCTACAGCTACATAAGTTGATCTGAAACAAGAAATCTTTTATATGCATTTTCCCAGACTGGATAGCACATACCATGAACACTGATAAACCAGTTATCTGTACACCTATCCACTGAGCCTTGCCCAACAGTCTGGGTAGCTGCCCAATCAAGATTTTTAAAAATCCTATGCCTTCAGTGAGATTTGACCTCCATTACCTACCAGCCATGATTTTGACAATTTAACAATGCACCACCAGGACAGGTTCATAGGCTAATGGATGCAGGTCCGTAGGGGCACACCCCTTCCCACTTTTTTTTTTTTTTTTTTTACACTTTGCCATTTTAACAAAAATCTGATATAGTTTGTACCTGATCCATCGGTGACCCCACACCATCTCCCCATTGGTATTCCTAAGAGCCTGGGATGTCAAACGTGTAATGGACAGAGATAAGTCCCAGTTCTAGAAACGTAAAGTTTTATTTAACGATGATTTTTATCTTATCGGCTATTGGATATCTATCATATAGTCATTCTGAAATTTATTTAAAGGAAACCTGCTGCTGCCACATAGGTCTTTTATATGCACTTTCCCAGACAGCACATACCATGGCTTTTGATGAACCAGTTGTGGACCACTGATTTGAAACAGAAAATAGCCCAAACTGCAAATATGTCCCCCGAGAAGGATGATCTCAGTTCTAGTAAAGATAGGTGAAAAGTAAAAGAAAACAACACGGTGTTTAGTTTATATTTGAGTTTATTGTACTGTGGAAACAGCACAACTATCAACCGGCACGTCACTGCCAGGTTACACTGAAAACAATACAGCACTGAATGATGGGTAACAAATCCTGACCAGTAACAATGGTGGCGTATACACAACCTAAATTTCAACTACATGTACTGCATCCAAACCATTTTCATTATTAAATCTATATGTAAAAAAACACTTTTAAAATTACTAGTATATAAAATACAATTTTATTTTTAATAATTATGTAGAGAAAACAGTATGGACAAAAAAATAGTTTTTTTGCGGAACTATGTCGCCTCATGATGAGAAGTAGAATAGCTTATACACGACGATGCGCCATGCATAGATGACTGACTGTGCATGTGTGGAAGTTACCACACACTTCCTCTTCCTTACTGACATCACACTCATTCACATAAAAAGTGAGAATTAAAAAAATTATTATTACTATTATTTAGCTTTTTGCAGAATTCTGAAATTTAGCGCAGAAGTACCATGCCTGGGAAAGAAAATTTATTATAAAATTTTATGTTCTGAGTAAAATAATTTTTCTTTGTCACGAGCTTTAGCAAGTGACAAAGTAAAATTATTTGACAAAGGACAGATTTGATGATGGCAACGAGTTTGATATTGTATTTATTATTTTTTCTGGACATTCCTCCCTTCCCCCAAAAGCATACAAACTGAAAAAGGAAACAAATACTGATTTCGAAAAAGTATTATCGTCATTTAAAAAATTATTTTGAAATGTACATGTCCCTTTAACCCTGCCCCCCAAACAAAATTTGTTTTGTACGCTCATGAAAATGGATGACCCCTAACAAAGATCTCTTTTTAACTCAAAGATATAACAAAACTTAATTTTTATAACAATTATTTTCGTCCCCCATTGAGGAAAATACATTTAAATTATACCTTTATAGATACACCACCAGACGTGAACAAATTAAAATATCATAAAATGTTAACTACCGTTTTACACCACCATCACTATGCCAATCACACACACTCTGCAACTGTTTTCACACCCCATACACTAACATAATAGTTGCACCACGACATAAAAATACATTAAAATATAACATTTAATGATCTAAATGCACTTGACTGAAAAATGACAAATTGTATACATGTAAAAGATATCTACTTATCACTTATATACATATAAACATCATCTATGTACAGGTCTGTATATACATATGCACAGATGAAACAAAAACACCAATATTAACAGTGTCTTCACAAGACGTAAACACTACGGACCGATTTCTCATCCTTGGGTTTGTTAACACCAGATTATGCTGAAACCCAGTGTTAACCGTGAGTTATGTAACAGTCGGAAAATAATGACTTAAACCTACAGGTTACAAATATTTCACATAAGAATAATGAGAAGTACAATCCTGCAAGGGATATAAATTTGATAATGGAAACAAGTTTGATATTCTATTTATTAACCTACTTTAATCGTTCTAATTATTTAAACATTCTAGTTGCACAACACTTTCAGAAAAATGCTATCCTATAACGTTATTGATGATCCACAGAAAATAATGACTTAAACCCGCGGGTTACAGGCTTTTCACATACGAATATCGAGAAGCACAGTTGCTACTTGACATCAGTCTTGTGGAACTGAAACCCAGTGTTAACCGTGAGTTATGAAACATGCGGAAAATACTTGCTTAAACCCACGGGTTACAGACATTTCACAGAAGAAGTACAATCTCACTAGGGATATAAATTTGATACTGAAGTTTGATATACTATTTATTAAGCAATTTAATCATTCTTATTCTTTAAACTTTCTAATTGAGCAATTTTAACACTGGGCATAATTCCTTTGGGGGGGGGGGGATGGAGGGTCACATTTTTTTCTAGTTTGGAGGGGGGGATGACTATAATTATCCCCACCCCCCACTTTTTGCACATGAAACAAATAATCTGTGGTTTAATCCAGAGGTCACCTTAAGGTTTCCATAACCCGCCGATAACCCAGGAATGAGAGATCGGTCCTACGTTTCTATCACAGATAAATATGTGGAATTCTGCTAAATATTTCAGAATTCTGCACCTGTTATAACATCACAAGAGATTAGAGTGTGGCCAATCTACATCGTAACCATGACGTCACAGATCCAAAGTCAGTCCTATTACTATTACATATTTTGTAATATCTGTAAATTCTAGGTAAAAATAAGATTAGACAAGAGTGTTTAACTTTCTGGTGTGGTACAGAGGGTATTAAACAAGTTGCTATTTATTATCAAATTATCTCACAAGGGATATAAATTTGATAATGGAAAGAGTTTGATATTCTATTTATTATCCAATTTTAATCGTTCTAATTCTTTAAACTTTCTAATTTGCAACAGTGTAGAGAAATGCTATCCTAAAACAGACCTTGAAAAGTACTTTGCAAATTTCAAAACTTTTACTCGTTTTTGAAGACCGCGGGAACCCTGACTATTTAATAAAATTTAATCCATTATTTAATCAGATATTATAAAAAGTGTTATTAGGATACGACTGACTTTTGTTCTATAAAACCACGTGATTATGACGTAGAGATGTCGCCCTGGATTAGTGCTCAACAAATCTTCAAAAATATTTCTTCTTCTTTTTTAATTTTGTTATAAATAAGACATTTTTCTCTCTCCAGTAATCCAGAAAGCAATGTGTTAAGGCTGGGTACAGGACAGCACTTACCAAGACCTTTGATAAGTTGTACACCACTGTTCGATGCAAACTGTATACACCTACATGGATAGAAATTAGGAAATTATTTTCACTTGCCTGGGAGACTAGTAGCCTTAAAAAGTTACTCATCCCCACCAAAAATTCACTAGTCCCATCATTTTAATTTGAAGATTGGGTTGATCCTAGCTGGCCCGGGAGACTAGCCGTCAGTAAGGATTTACTTGCCCCCAGCGATTTCAACTTGCCTTGGCGTCAATTCCTATCCCTGACCTACCGATTAAATGCATACTCCCACAGATTCATGACCTAATTAATTTCCAAAGTATTACAGAGCATTCACTCTGGGTTGGAGTGATACTGAGATTTTTAAAATCCCATGCCTCAACTGAGATTTGATCCCAGTACCAACCAGTTGTGGTCACCAGGGACCAATGATCTTGCACACGTTATGTGTTAGCTACTTTATGGATGAGCCATACTATGAACTAGAACAGCCATTTAAATATTGGGGGATGAGGGAGGTGATGGAGGGAGAGGCAAGACTGAATTGGGTATCATCAGTTATTTGAAGGGTGAAAAAAAAACATGCTAATTTTAGGCAACCAGATAACTGGGGATAGGGGTGGCAAATGCCCACCTTGCTACTCCATAGGCTGCACTGGCTCTGGGGTACTGTCCCCTTCCAGCCATACAACATTGCTTTCAGGTTTAAAAACGCAAGCTGAAAAAATAGTGTAGAAAAATATATCTACGAATGTCATACTTGTTCAACTTCATTGAGAGTAAAACCTACCTACATATAGGTACCGTAAATCTTAACAATTTTGCTATTACAAAATTAACACCAAATTATTGGCAAGTGTCATCATATCAAACTGTATTACAGGAACATTCATATAATTGACAGGTACAATATTACAGCAAAACAGGCTATGTAAAGTTTTGATTTAAATTGTAGTTTGACAAAAAAAGTTGAAGCGAAAGTGGTGAATAAAAAAGGGACAACAAATAAAGTGGTATGTCTATATTTTAAAATGTATGACATTGTAAAACAGTTGGGCCTACACAGATAAACTTTTAGGCCCGTTTTTCATGAATGCAATTTAGTGTGCTTTTCTGCCTCACGTTTCCATATCTGCGTTTCCGCAAGCTGATTCCTGTACACAAACTACTTAAAAAACAACATTTCTTCCATTACAGAATGCAGCCTGCTGTTGTATTTATACAGAAACAAAGCAGGACGCATTCGTATGATGCAGTACCATTGGACACACTAGCGCCAAAGTCATAGGCACTGGGTGCATGAAATATTACAAAAAAGACAGGAACACGGGGCATTTTACTACCTGGTCATGGAGTTTGAGATTAATTCTGAAAAACACCATCAATACTTCAGAATGTCTCCTGAGAAGCTGGAATATGTACTTTTATATGACCCACATGAGTTTTATAGGACCAGTTATCCAGAATAGATCTGTATATGTGCAACTCCTTTTGGGGGTGGGGGTGGCCAAGCTTTTAGGAAAGAAAAAGAATTTGTTGTAACTACAGAAAGACAATATATAAATCTGAATTATTAACATATTAAAGTACAAAGAGAAAAACTAGATTACTGAGAAATACAAACCGATGAAAAGCAATGCCATTTAAAGAGACTATTTACACATGTAATAATTTATAAAATCAACGAGCGAGATAACTACAGACAACTCTGTACAATAAAAATGTGTAAAATATAACAATGATTCAATGGAAGCAAGATGCTGGATGTAAATGCAAGATAAAACCAAAGTCCCAGTAACAAGTGGAAAGAAAACACTCCAAAGAGAAACAAGTTAAATTATAACAAACAAAAATGTATGCAGTGGTAGCAAAATTGTCTACTTTAGAAGATTTGTTAAAAGAGTAAAGTTTGTTTTATTTAACGACGGCTCTAGAGCACACTGATTTTTATCTTATAATTCGCTATTGGACTTCTATCGTATGGTCATTCTGACATAAGTATTTAGAGGAAATTTGCTGCCACCACATAGGCTACTCTTTCTGATAAGCAGCAAGGGATCTTTTATATGCACTGTCCCACAGAAAGAACAGCACATTCCAGAGCCTATGATGAACCAGTTGTGGATCACTGGTTGGAATGAACGAAAACCTGACAGTCATGACAGGAAATCAGCTACATTTTTTCATTAACAGCAATGGATCTTTTATACGTCCTTTTCATATACCATAGCCTTTGATGAACCACAGCAGTTGTGGACACATGGGGGAGAGGAGGACATGGGCTTGGTGAGTTTAAAGACAGGGGCAGGTGACAGGTTTAAAACCCCCATTGTTTTTCTAAGAATTTTTTTTCACTTAGTGTGTAAATAAAGAGGAAATGAGGAGAAATGGATGTAACGCTTTTATTACTATACTTACATATTTAGGTTCCCCACAATTTAAACAGTAATACGTTAAGAATGGGAAACCAAAAACAAATGAGTCCACTGAGAAGGATCAATACGACGACAGACAGCTTTACAGGTCGACACACTACCGTTTGAGTAGTTTGTTTTATTTAACGACGCCTCTAGAACACGTAGATTTTTATCTGATCATCGGTTATTGGACGTCATTTAGACATGTTTTTAGAAGAAACCCGCTGCCACCACATAGGCTACTCCTTCCGACAAGCAGCAAGGGATCTTTTATATGCACCGTCCCACAGACAGGACAGCACATACCA
>JAULBS010149427.1:0-12233 GCA_032355785.1 Symmetromphalus regularis
TGCGACTGTTTGCCTACCCAGTGCGACTGTTTGCCTACCCAGTGCGACTGTTTGCCTACCCAGTGCGACTGTTTGCCTACCCAGTGCGACTGTTTGCCACTGTTTGCCTACCCAGTGCGACTCTTTGCCTATCCAGTGCGACTGTTTGCCACTGTTTGCCTACCCAGTGCGACTCTTTGCCTACCCAGTGCGACTGTTTGCCTACACAGTGCGACTACTTGCCTACACAGTGGGACTTCTTGCCTAGGCAGTGCGACTTCTTGCCTACACAGTGTGACTTCTTGCCTAGACAGTGCGACTGCTTGCCTACCCAGTGTGACAGTTCATGTTGCTACAGCATTTACTCAGCAACAGTTGCTTGCCTACCCAGTACTACTACTTAGCTACCCAGTGCGACTGTTTGCCTACCCAGTGCGACTGTTTGCCTACCCAATGTGACTGTTTGCCTACTCAGTGCGACTGTTTGCCTACCCAATGTGACTGTTTGCCTACTCAGTGCGACTGTTTGCCTACCCAGTGTGACTTCTTGCCTACACAGTGCGACTGTTTGCCTACCCAGTGCGAGTGGGTGCCCACCCAGTGCGACTGTTTGCCACTGTTTGCCTACCCAGTGCGACTGTTTGCCTATCCAGTGCGACTGTTTGCCTTCCCAGTGCGACTTATTGCCTACCCAGTGCGACTGTTTGCCTACGCAGTGCGACTTTTTGCTTACCCAGTGCCTACCCACTTCACCATCTGTCCATTTCGGATGCATTACACCGTTTTCGAAAGTCCATCCATTTCCGTCGTCGGGTTTAGGAACAGAAGGCTTGGCAATGTGAGCACGCTTCCAGATTCCAACACGATAGTTACTTCGGTTTACGTGTTGTTGAAGGGCACTTCGACATGGTGGCAGTGGAGCAAGGTCAAAGTTGCTGGATTTGCAGAGTGTATTATCCTTTCCACCACACTTAGTTGTAAGTTCTGAAACCTAAGGTCATTGACTCTCTTTATTCGTGGGTTCCCATACAAAACACATATGAATCTATCTATGTCATCAATCACCAAATCATCCACTGCCCAAGAATCACCAAATTTCGAGAATGTCCGCTGAAATGATTCGTCTTTTTCAAGACTTTATGGCCTTCAACTTTCCTTTGCTTTTGAAGGCACTGGTACTGTCCCACCCGGTGAAAGCGTGAAGTCCAAGTAGTGATGTACACAGGAGAGGTGTGTGAGACATGGCCAACTTTGTCACATCGATAAAACGCCCTGTGTTGCCCTTCCCTATCTCAATAGAACGCAGATTCCTTCCAAGTATTTGGCATAATGCAGTAGGATGAAGAACATATCTGAATCGGGACTCCTTACACGAACAAACTTGAATCCCCTATATATGCCTTCCATTTGAGACAGGGACATACTTTTAACATGTTTTTTCCAAGTCACCAGACCAAGGGGTATATGAAAATAACAAAGAAAGTTAAAAGTGGGTGGCTGGGGGGGGGGGGTAGGTGCGGAGGGTGCATGAGGATCCCCATCAGCCCATGGCCTACCTCACCACCTCCGTATCTCTATCATTAGTATAACGCCTCACCCTCCCCATATCTCTATCATTAGTATAACACCTCACCCCCTCCATGTCTCTATCATTAATATAACCCCTCACCATATCTCTATCATTAGTATAACCCCTCAACCCTCCATATCTCTATGATTATTATAATCCTCACCCCTCCATATCTCTACCATTAGTATAACCCTTCACCACCTCCATATCTCTATCATTAGTTTAACCCCTCAACCCTCCATATCTTTATCATTAGTATAATCCTCACCCCCTCCATATCTCTATCATTAGCGGTGGCGGATCTACGTGTTTGCTCCAGGGACCCGCCCCCCCCCTCACGCTAACTTTAGCAATTTTACAAAACAATATTATTATATTAATTTTTTTTATTATTATTAATATTTTAATAAGGATTCGTTAGGCCCCCCCCAATGGCTTTTGTGGATCCGCCACTGATTAGTTTAAATATTTGACCAATATTTCGATCATTACCTTAAACCTGATTATCACGAGATTATCGTCGAGAAGAACCAGCTCTTGTCTGCATTGTTCTTTTAAAGGCATTTCATCACATCGGAATAATACAATTAATCATATTTAAAGCTGATTATCACGAGATTATCTTTGAGAAGAACCAGCTCTTGTCTGCATTGTTCTTTTAAAGGCATTTCCTCACATCGGAATAATACAATTAATCATTTTTAAAGCTGATTATCACAAGATTATCGTCGAGAAGAACCAGCTCTTGTTTGCATTGTTCTTTTAAAGGCATTTCCTCACATCGGAATAATACAATTAATCATTTTTAAAAGAATATTAAAAATAATTTTGAGTGGTATGCATGACATTAACAGTCCAGTCTAGGAGTATTTCAGTCATGACAGTCATGCAGTCTACGATATTACTGCAATTACAAATGACAAATGTGCTGCGCGACTAGTCATTCAAACGACGCCCTCTAAATCCACCATTAAGTTTATTCAACGGCGTCCAATATAGTACAAAAAAACAGAAAACAGTTCATCGGTTAAACAAAAGAATCGAATGTTTGTTTAACGACATCCCAACAGCTAGTAGGTGTCAAACATACGGTTTAGCGACTCAGATACATACTAACACGGTCTTTGTTAGACTAGTTGTTCACCACTGGCTGGAAAGGGAAATATTCCAGTGAGTTTATTAGTGAATGAAAACAAAACGTATACTACTACGGTCTTTGTTAAATCAGTTTTAGACCACTGGCTAGAAATGGAAATATTCAAATGGCAGGCACGGATGCAGGATTTCTGAAAGAAGGAATCAACGGGGTGCCTAAACACCGGAAAGGACTGGGAAGGAGCTAGAAAGGAGCGGAAAGAGGCCAAAAATGGCAGAAAGAGGCCAAAAATGGCAGAAAGAGACGAAATGAAGCGGGAAAAGATTAGAAAACGGTAAAAATACGATACAATACGGTAAAAAAACAGACGGGAAAATGGAGAAAAGAAAATATGATTGGTGAATAGGACTGGGGAAAAACGATTAATTTTCACGTTCTTCCACTCGGGAAAAAAATACGAGAAGGGTGGTGGGTCCGGAATCCCTTGACACCCCCCTCTTCCCCTCTGCATCTACTACTGAATGGGAGTTATTAGTGAATGAACACAAAATGTCAACAAGTAGTAGCAGGTAGCTAGCGTGTTTACAAATGACATTTTTACATTCCATTACATGTGTACAATGCTCCACCCGAGTCGACTCATTCCCACACCTACCCACATAAGTCTTATGTCATCTAAATACGTAGGACGTTCCCACCAACCAAATCAAACATTGGCGGCCACATTAATAACATCGTTGTGTAATTTGTTTTAACAAAAGCTTTAAAACTGTCGCTGGAAGAGACTAGTGCCATAACACGTAATGGAGTCGACGATTATACGAACTGTTTTTGTGACTCTCACTGTGACACTCATCCTGCCTCTAGCACGGCCAAGCAGCAAGGTCGCTTTTCAGCTGGACGACATCGCTCTGGAGCATGGTAGCTTCCAGAGCCGAATACTGTCTCGGTCCGAGGCGAGCAACAAGCGCTCATTATGGCTCTTCCAGAACGAATTTATCAAATTAGCATTTTGTCTTCCCAGAAGAACTGTTGTCACCGTAGAGGATGTCAAGCTTTCCAACGACGGGGGCGCGGACCGCGTCCTCATCAAGTGGGATATTCACAATGCCGTAGGCTACTTCAACTCCTCCGACAACAGCAACTGGGGGTTTAGCTGGAACAACTTCTACATGGCAGGACAGATAGGAAAACCTCGCTCTCTTCCCGCAGGACGACAGACGGTCACAGTCAAGGTCGTTGCCGCCGACTGCTACGGCATCGAACTAGATGAAATTGTTGTTGGATTCAGTGACGACCTGACAGCAGAAGATATAAAATGTGCAGACAATGTGAGGTGGACGTCGTTCTCAGGATACCTGGACGACATTCCGCCACAAGACATCATCATTTCATGCTTGTCTGGAAAACTGAACCAAAATACTGAGACAGCCACTCAGAATAGCGAAACAACACATAATAGAGAAACAACACAGAATAGCGAAACAACACAGAACAGCGAAATAACCTCACAAAGTTTAAGAGAACTAACTACTAAGAAAGGTGAGACAACAATAAATGTTAGAACATAAATATAGCATACACTGAGTGTACTGCAGTCTGATAGTTATTTAAGTATAGTATACACTGAATGTACAGCAGTCTAAGTTATTAAAGTATAGTATACACTGAGTGTATTGCAGTCTGATATATAAGTATAGTATACACTGAGTGTATTGCAGTCTGATATTTAAGTATAGTATACACTGAGTGTATTGCAGTCTGATATTAAAGTATAGTATACACTGAGTGTACTGCAGTCAGGTATTTAAGTATAGTATACACTGAGTGTACTGCAGGCAGGTATTTAAGTATAGTATACACTGAGTGTACTGCAGTCAGGTATTTAAGTATAGTATACACTGAGTGTACTGCAGTCTGATATTTAAGTATAGTATACACTGAGTGTACAGCAGTCAGGTATTTAAGTATAGTATACACTGAGTGTACTGTAGTCAGGTATTTAAGTATAGTATACACCGAGTGTACTGCAGTCAGTTATTTAAGTATAGTATACACTGAGTGTACTGCAGTCAGGTATTTAAGTATAGTATACACCGAGTGTACTGCAGTCAGGTATTTAAGTATAGTATACACCGAGTGTACTGAAGTCAGGTATTTAAGTATAGTACACACCGAGTGTACTTCAGTCAGGTATTTAAGTATAGTACACACCGAGTGTACTGCAGTCAGGTATTTAAGTATAGTACACACCGAGTGTACTTCAGTCAGGTATTTAAGTATAGTATACACCGAGTGTACTGCAGTCAGGTATTTAAGTATAGTACACACTGAGTGTACTTCAGTTATTTAAGTATAGTACACACCGAGTGTACTGCAGTCAGGTATTTAAGTATAGTATACACCGAGTGTACTGCAGTCTGGTATTAAAGTATAGTATACACCGAGTGTACTACTGTCAGGTATTTAAGTATAGTATACACCGAGTGTACTGCAGTCAGGTATTTAAGTATAGTATACACTGAGTGTACTGCAGTGAGTTATATAAGTATAGCTTACACTGATTGTACCTTTATTTATGTATCACATACACTGGGTGTACTGCAGACCATTATCTATGTATCACATACACTGGGTGTATGGAGTCTGTTATTGACATATCACACACACTGGGTGTACTGCAGTCTGTCGACATATCACATACTGGGTGTACTGCAGACCTTTATTTACATATCACATATGCTGGGTGTACTGCAGTCCATTATTGACATATCACATACACTGGGTGTACTGCAGTCCATTATTGATATATCACATACACTGGGTGTACTGCAGTATGTTATTGACATATTACATACACTGGGTGTACTGCAGTATGTTATTGACATATCACATACGCTGGGTGTACTGCAGTCCATTATTGATATATCACATACACTGGGTGTACTACAGTCTGACAATGTATCACATACACTGGGTGTACTGCAGTCTGTTATTGACGTATAACATACAGCTAATGTAAGTCTGTTATTTACGTTTATTATACAGCGATGGATGATATAGCCATGTGATTTTGGTAAAATCACACATGTAATACCAATGTAAATTTTGAAAGGTCATGACATCTCATCATAAATAGCATACATTTGACAAAAACAGCATTATGATTATACACAAATCTAATTTTATACCAGTAAATATCATTAAACAGGTACGGCGGAAACAAGTCAACATTGAGGAGGCTAACAGATCTGTCCTATACTTCACGTCATTTCGGCACTATTATTTTTACTTCTATTAAAAAAAAATATATATTATACCTTAAATTCCCTATAAATCCATTGTTTGTAAGAGGTCCAATTTTTTTTCATTCAGATATCCTTTCTAAATAGTTCATAATGTTCATTTTAAAATATTCCAGTACGAATTTAACATTGAAACTTTTGCCATTTTATCAATCGAAAATACGTGTGGCCTAGTCCAAAATACTGTAGGGATATGCAAAATATGTTTAGTAACATTTCAATGAGCTGGCTTGCAGTTTTTATTTTAAAAACATAAGTACAAGACAAAACTTTTAGCCCAGTTAAAAACCATAGCTACGCAGACTGGTTTATGACTGTATAACTTGATAGCTATTACAATACAATGAATGTATTTAACAGAATATTTTCATTACAGGTGGAAAGCTGATTGAACAGACGAACAAAATGGTGACTGTACTAATGAATAAGACGATATCCTCTCTACAACAATCTACATCTACATCAGGATATGACAAGACACACAATTCAGGATATGACAAGATACAAACATCAGAATATGACAAGACACCAACTTCAGAATATTACAAATCACCAGATATTTCAGGATACGACAAATCAACATCCACTTCAAGATATGATAAAACAGCAGATACTTCAGGATATGATAGAACAGCAGGTGCAGGTTGTGATCATGGAGGGATTTGTCCAACACAAAGTACAAACATTTTACAAACAAATGAATTCTCTAAATCAAAACCTGATCCAGATGATCAACAACAAACAAAGGTGACAACCACTTCAGAAACCTCTACTTTAGGATATGACAAATCCAAATCTACTTCAGGATATGACAAATCAAAATCTACTTCAAAATATCACAAACCAACATCTACTTCAAACTATGAAGAAACAGCATTAACTTCAGAATATGTCAAAACAGCGTTTACTTCAGAATATGACAAAACATATACTTCAGAATATAAAACATCAACAGATAATTCAGAATATGATAAAACAGCATCTTCTTCAGAATATGACAAATCAACATCCGCTTCAGGATATGACAAATCAAGATCCACTTCAGGATATGAAAAAACTGAATCTACTTCAGGATATGACAAAACAGAATCTACTTCAGGATATGACAAGACAGCAGGTGCAAGTTGTCATCATGCAGTGATCTGTCCAACACAAAATACAAACATTTTACAAACAAATGAATTCTCTACATCAAAACCTGATCCAGATGATCGACAACTAACAAACCTGACAACCATTTTAGAAACATCTACATCAGGATATGATAAATCCAAATCTACCTCAGGTTACAACAAATCGAGATCTACTTCAGAATATGACAAATCAACAGCAGGATATGACAAAACATCTACTTCAGAATATGACAAAACAACAGATACTTCAGGATATGACAATAAAGCATCTACTTCAGGATATGACAAAAGAGCATCAACTTCAGAATATGACAAAAGAGCATCTACTTCAGAATATAACAAGACATCAACATCAGAGTATGACAAATCTGTATCTACTTCAGGATATGACAAATCAGCATCTACTTCAGGATATGACAAATCGGCATCTACTTCAGAATATGAAAAATCAATATCAACCTCAGGATATGACAAAACAGAATCTACTTCATTATATGACAAGACATCAACATCAGAATATGACAAAACAACATCTACTTCAGAATATGACAAAACAGCATCAACTTCAGAATATGACAAAACAGCATCTACTTCAGGATATGACAAACCAACAGATACTTCAGGATATCACAAACCCAAATCTACCTCACGATATGACAAATCAAAATCTACTTCAGAATATGAAAAATCAACATCTACTTCAGGATATGCCAAAACAGCATCTACTTCAGAATATGACAAATCCTCATCTACTTCAGAATATGACAAAAGAGCATCTTCAGAATATGACAAATTAACAAATACTTCAGGATATGCTAAAACAGCATCTACTTCCGAATATGACAAGACATCAACATCAGAATATGACAAATCAACATCCACCTCAGGATATGATAAAACAGCAAGAGCAAGTTGCGATCATGGAGGGATCTGTACAACACAAAGTACAAACATTTTACAAACAAATGAATTCTCTACATCAAAACCTGATCCAGATGATCAACAACAAACAAAGCTGACAAACACTTCAGAAACATCTACTTCAGGATATGACAAATCCAAATCTAACTCAGGACACGACAAAACAGATACTTCAGGATATGAAAAAACAACATCTACTTCAGAATATAAAGAAACAGCATCTACTTCAGGATATGACAAAACAGCATCCACTTCAGGATATGAGAAATCAGCATCTACTTCAGAATATAACAAAACAGCATATGACAAATCCAAATCAACCTCAGGATATGATAAATCCAAATCTACTTCAGGATCTGACAAATCAGCATCAACTTTTGAATATGACAAGACATCAGAATATGACAAATCAGCATCTACTTCAGTATATGACAAATCAGCATCTACTTCAGTACATGACAAATCAACATCTACTTCAGGATATGACAAAACATCATCTACTTCAGAATATTACGAATCAACATCCACTTTAGGATATGACAAGACAGCAGGTGCAGTTTGTAATTATGAAGGAATTTGTTCTACACAAAGTACAAACATTTTACAAACAAAGGAATCATCTACATCAAAACCTAATCCAGATGATCGACAACTAAAGAACCTGACAACCATTTCAGAAACAGCTACTTCAGACTACGACAAATCAACATATATTTCAGGATATGACAAATCAACATCGACTTCAGGAAATGATAAATCAATATATACTTCAGGATATGACAAATCCAAATCTACCTCAAGATATGACAAATCCAAATCTACTTCAGAAGATGACAAATCAACATCTACTTCAGAATATGACAAACCAACATCAACTTTAGGATATGACAAATCCAAATCTACTTCTGGATATCACAAATCAACATCCACTTCAGGATATGACAAGATATCTACTTCAGAATATGACAAATCAACAGCTACTTCAGAATATGACAAATCAACATCCACTTCAGGATATGATAAAACAGCAGGCGCATGTTGTGATCATGGAGGGATCTTTCCAACACAAAGTTCAAACATTTTACAAACAAATGAACAGTCTACATCAAAACCTGATCCAGATTATCAACAACTAACAAAGCTGACCTCTTCAAAATCAATGTCTATTTCAGGATATGACAAATCAACTTCCACTTCAGGACATGACAAATCAACTTCCACTTCAGGATATGACAAATCAACTTCCACTTCAGGACATGACAAATCAACTTCCACTTCAGGATATGACAAATCAACATCTATAGATTATGACAAATCCAAATCTACTTCAGGATATGACAAATCAACATCCATTTCAGGATATGACAAATCAAAATCTACTTCAGAATCTGACAAATCCACCTCCACTTCAGAATATGACAAGACGTCAACATCAGAATATGACAAATCAACATCCACCTCAGGATATGATATAACAGCAGGTTCAGGTTGTGATCATGGAGGAATCTGTACAACACAAAATACAATCATTTTACAAACAAATGAATTCTCTACATCAAAACCTGATCCAGATGATCGACATCTAACAAAGCTGACAACCATTTCAGAAACATCTACTTCAGGATATGACAAATCCAAATCTACCTCAGGATATGACAAATCCAAATCTACTTTAGAATATGACAAATCCAAATCTACTTCAGGATATGACAAATCAAAATCTACTTTAGAATATGACAAATCAAAATCTACTTTAGGATATGACAAAACAACATCCACTTTAGGATATGACAAATCAAAACCTACTTCAGAATATGACAAATCAACATCAACTTCAGAATATGACAAAACAACATCTACTTCAAGATATTACAAATCAAAATCTACTTCTGAATATGACAAATCAACATCCAGTTCTGTATCCAAATCCAAATCGACTTCAGGATATGACAGATCCAAATCTACTTCAGGATATGACAAGACATCTACTTCAGAACATGACAAATCAACATTCTCTTCAAAATATGACAAATCCAAATCTACTTCAGGATATAAGAAATCAACCTCTTCTTCAAAATTAGACAAATCAGTATCTACTTTAGAATATGATCGATCAATATCCACCTCAAGATATGATAAAACAAAAGGTGCCAATTTTGTAACAGCCACAACCGTATCTCCAATATCAACACAAAAGACCAGGGATTTCCACAAAACTAATGAGACCTACATTCTCCAGTGCTTACCCAATTCTCTTGTCACACTTGTTCGCAGAGATCATCTACGCTGCTCCAATGGAAAGATTTATTTTGATATTTACACCTCAACTGTGATGCAGCTTTATATCTCAGTGCCGTTTGCTGCAGTAACATGCAAGCAGTGTGCATCACGCCACAAGAGATGGGCATCTACTGATCATGTAATATTTGAAATAGGACAGCAGGTTAGTGAATGTGTTCAGGATGAAGGTCGGGAGTTGCACCAGAGTGAAAGGATCGTCTACCTTAATAGCATCAATGTGAGCAGCATGTTTCCATTAACAATAGATCCACTAAACAACTCTGTCACTATCAAGTTCACATTTAATTCAACCATGCGGCATTTGTGGGGAAAGATGCTTAGAGGGATAGTAACAATTGGCACAAGCTGCTTGAAAGAGGCCATGGTAGCTGCTGAGTTTAAAGATACACTAAGCAAAAGGTTTCTCAAACTTGGAACTATTCTTATAAGAGACAGCAATGGGCCATTACAGAGGTGGACTTTTCCATTGGTTGCCCATAACAAGAAAAGGAATTTTGAGATAAATTTCAATTTTTCCAAAACATTTAAGCCATTTGAACTGAATTATGTTAAAATGGAGGTTGAAGAGAACTCACTATCACCTAGTGGATGGTTCAGCATGCAGTCTGACCCACCTAAGAAATGGATTCTGTCCAAAAGGTCAGGGGTTAAACTGGAAGGTTGGTCTGCTGATAAAAGAACATCTCAAAAGATGGGAATCAGAGTTAATGGTTCGAAGAAACCCAGGATGGTACAATCGTTGGTGTTTTCTTCAATGTCTCCAGCTCAGCAACAAACAGCCAGGTTTGTGTTGCAACAGGATGGCCGTGCTCTGTTTCACCCAGACGAGAGACCAGATCAACAACCTGCCTTCTTCTTTGCAGGAAGCAACTTGGACAATGAGTCCCCTGAGGCAGACATTAAAAGCATTGACATCACTTCTAGAGGTGAAGTCTTTGAGCTGAACATTATCTCGAAGACTTACACAAAGACGAGAGTGGTGGTGCGACTAGCGAACAACATGACTAACTTCAATGTGACAAACATCAAGCCAGGCCGCATCACCGATAGAATGTGTTCCATGACACTGCCCTGCTGGAGGCCAAACCAAACAAAGCAGGCTTTCGTATCTGCAGATAATACAGAGCAAATTCCAATGATGTCACCATGGAAACGTATCTCTGGCAAGAAACTTGAGGTTCAAAGATTTTAAAACTGTATTCATTTCAAAGAAACACTTAATTTTATTTTTACCGAACCCTTTAACAGTGGTATGCAGAAATATATAAATATTATGATGCTACATATAGAAATATTATGATACTATATATAGAAATATTATGATACTATATATAGAAATATACTATAATATATAGAAATATTATGATACTATATATAGAAATATACTATAATATATAGAAATATACTATAATATATAGAAATATACTATAATATATAGAAATATACTATAATATATAGAAATATTATACTATATATAGAAATATTATACTATATATAGAAATATACTATAATATATAGAAATATTATGATACTATATATAGAAATATACTACAATATATAGAAATATTATGATACTATATATAGAAATATACTATAATATATAGAAATATTATACTATACAGTAAACCTCGCGTATAACGTACCAGTAGGGACCAGCATTTTTTGTCTGTTATATACGAAATCCCTATTACACGTATACGTATATACTGTACTTTGTCTGGTTATACACATAAACCGTACTTTGTCCATTATATACGAAATCCCTATTACGCGTATACGTACATACCATACTTTGTCTGTTATAAACATAAACCGTACTTTGTCCGTTATATACGAAATCCCTATTACGCGTATACGTATATACCGTACTTTGTCTGTTATACACATAAACCGTACTTTGTCCGGTATATGTATACCATACACTGTTC
>JAULBS010149438.1:0-12233 GCA_032355785.1 Symmetromphalus regularis
CAATGTTTGTGTATTTTTTTTTGTTTAGAATATGTATGCATAGGGGTTGGGGGTGGGTTTAACTCATGGGTGTAAATCGTGGGGGGTACCATCGACCGTGTCCCTTCCATCTCCACTTTTCGGACAGGGGGATGCCTATAATATAATTACCCCCCCCCCCACACACAAACATTTTACTTCGAAAAAAAATTGAAATTAAATTGCATAAATAATATTCTTTGCCAGTATCTCTCTTTATTGTATCAATTTAACACTTTTAAACATGTGGTCTTAGCGTAAATATACCGAAATTTACAGGGGGTCTATAATGGCGTCAATCCTGGAGACACACACACACCTTTTTACGACAGGAGGATACTCTGCCCCCACCCCCCACTTTTTGGACATGGGAGATGTTCCGTTCCCGTCCCCCACTTTCAGGAAGTGATTTTTACCCTTGGGTGTAACAGATAATATATTAGGGGCCCATTTTGTAAATACCTTTTAGGTTTACGTATTTTGCATACCAGATATAAAAATTAAAATATTGTCTCATGCCCTCATTGTCTCGTTTGCCTACAAAACATCACAGTTATGTTAAAAAAAAAATTAATAATAATAATAACAATTTTTTTTATTTTAATTTAAAGCCATTATGCCTTCAATTTAAAAAATGAGACAGTTAAAGGGTTTAATAAATATATAAGTTTAAGACATTTCGTTTCCATGGGTTAAACGGTAAATTACAGACGGTAAAATACTTTAATTAATAAAGGTGCACTATCATAGTTGCAAATGAATATTTTGCAAGTTTTACATACATTATAGAAAAACAGCTACTAATTAATTGAGGTCTGCAACCATGTTAACCTAATTAGCTCTACAATATAAACAAGTTTGTTTTATTTAACGACGCCTCTAGAGCATATTGGTTTTGTATGTTATCACCGGCTATTGGACGTCAAAATAAAAGTATAATACTGTGCATTCCATTGTAATATAAACATACTATTTTTGTATTTTTAAAGAATTTGATAAAACCTTGGATCCAAGGGAAGCTTCTTTTTCTTTTGGATGACTGTCACCTAGTGCAGCTATGAAAGTGTTCATTTAAAATACTCAAAAAAATGGGTTCTGTAATAACCGGTCATTTAATTGTCTCAACATTTTTTTAAAAGCCTTAATTAACCATTGTTGTTTTAGGATATGTATTTATTTATATATTTTTTATTCTCGGTTTATAATTAGAAAACAAAGCAGGAAACATGTTGTTTGCAAGGCACATCACATGAAATGAGACACGTAACATATCGTTATTTGTTTCCTAGTCTGTCTGTCTGTCACAAGTTGTATCAGTTTCCTTTTACGTCATATCAAGTGATGTGGGAAAAACCCATTCAAAATAAAAAGGGAAATTCTACGATTCAGCTCACGTGCATTTTAAAATATACGTGGCATTATTATTAAATCCTGTACTCTAAGATTTCTTCAGCCAAAAATAATAATAACAAAAATCGACGCAAATGAATGTTTATATAATATTTTCTAAGTGAATATTTTATTGTTAAATTGTAGATTCATTAATTAGTAGTGTTTTGATTTGAGAATTAGTGTCCTTTAACTGGTCTTTTTCCCACTGTAGATATTTTTACTTATCATAAATGTACGTGTAGGACTAAATATAATATATGTTGGTGTTCAATTTTCCTAATTTTAAGCTTTAAACAGTCGATTTAAAAAAGATATATATATATTTTTTGTTCACTTATAAAATGGTTGGACCCCATTTCAGTGGCGTAGGGGTGGGGGTGGGACTGCTGCACCCACCCCCAATAATTCTCATAAATGTGTTCCTTATTCATTATTGAATTATTCACTGGCAAATTCTGATGTTCAGAAACGGGAGCAGACCTCCCAGTATGAATTTCGTTCAAACGCCCCTGCATTTCTAAACTTAAATATCTTGTGATATTGTTTTAATATTTTTGTTATATAAAATTACATCCCTCCAAAAATGAAAAATTAATTATAATTTTACACATTTATATAATCAGTGGAAGAAAGATTTATATAAAATTAGAATATATTTAATTTAATTAAAACTATAATCTCAAAAATAACTACTGGCGAATAAAACAGGGACTATGTCCGTTTAGCCCCTAATAACTTTTATATTTGTGGTTTATTTATTCTGCTGTATAAAATACCTAAACCTACAAATAGGTTCCAATATATTTCCTGTTCTGTTGCTAATGAACGCATGAGTGGACGTGACTAATCAGATTAAACATTTATTATATAAATATTTTCTGAAGAGATTAATTATGATAAAAACAGCAGCGAACACACAAGGGGGTTAGGGGATTTAACACCCCTTTTGGTTTTTATATTTTTTATAGGAAAGGATTTTTCCTTTCGTATATAAAAAAGAGGAAATCTGGAAAATGCCTTGAAAATGGGAAACCAAAACAATTCGCAAAATGAACCCCTCTTTCCTTAAAACCTGAGTCCGCGCCTGTAAAAAAAGATACCTTTATTGTACTTATTTATATCTGTTCACACACTTATTTATTCGTTTAATTAATCTGAATTAATTACCTGTATTGTAATATAAATATATTTTTGTATTTTTTAAAGAATTTGATGACCATAGGCAAGCGTTCATTGAAAGGAAATAGTTAATGGTTCTTGTATCGAAATCCCTTAAGCCTACATTGGGTTTGTTTTTCGTTTTTTTTTTCATTTTTAAAACCTTCCCATTTCTTTTTATGTTAGTTTACTTGGAGAGAGAGAGAGAGAGAGAGAGAGAGAGAGAGAGAGAGAGAGAGAGCATCCCTATCATATTTTTGTATTGGGAGTGGTATCTTGCTTATATATTGCTTGTTTATAAATACCTAACACATTTGTTTTTCTTGAAAATAATGTACCACATAACAAGATTGGTAATATTTTAAATGGTTAAGCTACAGTATCAAATGTTCAACTGAAAAAGGAGTCGTTAAAAAATGTACAGGTATTTTGAGTTTTATGTCATTTAATTTTTTATTATTCTTATTAGCTGGCAAATGTCTCAGAAAAATAAACATATTATTTAGTATGTATCATTAAACAATCTAGCTTATGTTTAATAATATAAATGTATTATTACTGCTTTATTTATAAAATAAATGGTATAAATTATAATGTTGGCCAATACTTGAAGCTAATAATAGAACAAATCTGCTGACATGACGTCAGCATAAACAAACCAAGAAATCTCCTGACCGTGAGTCATCCAACTATTTTTAACACAATTGGGAAGTCCTGGTCATGTGCTAGGTGTGCTAGTATTTGGCCGCCTGCCAATACAGCAGACGATACAATGTTGGACATGTGCCAGGATCTGGTGAAACATGAAAGGGTAGTGTCTGAATTTGAAGTCCTGTTCTCCGCCCACTCATTGATTTTCTTAATTGTTTATGAACACTAAAGCCCAATTACACTAATAAAGGAATAGTGAATAAAATATAGAACTTCGATATTACGGACTCTAATTTAGTTGGCCTACTTTTCGTTTCTTTTCTAATTTTTTATTCTTTTTAATTTTTATTTCTTTTATACTGGTCTACTGATAATATTAAGACAATCGTTAGTAAATTAATAATAATAATTTTAAATAATAATATGTTTAATTATTTTCGAAATTTTGACTTTTTCGATGTGGCAATTTTAATTACTAATAATACATTTCACCTTTAATTAATACATATAAACACGCACACATACAAAAAAAAAGGAACACTAACACACTCTTTATATTAATATATACATGTATGCAGTATACCCACAGTTAGTCAGTGACCCATAAAAAAAAAATGCAAAGTATATAAACAGTACACAAATGTATAATAGATCATTATATGGATTGGATAGGCTAGGGGAAAAGATGAAACACAACAAAATTATCTATTTATTTATTTTACTTAAATTTAAAAAATATATATATTTATGTTATTGTTTTGTTTGTTTTATTATTGTTATTATTAGGCCATTATTTATTTATTTATTAACTGTAAGTTTTACACTGTTAACACGAACCCGCATATTTGTTTTCCCCACCCAGTTAAGTTTAAACATTTCATTTGGCAAGGTAGAAGGATAACATTATGTGCGAGGTGTTGCCTTTCGTGCGAACTTGCAGTTTTGTGTTAAAACTTGACCCCTGCCTGGGGTTGACCGCCATATTAATTTTTAAAGAAAAAAATAATATTGTGATTTAATCTTCACAGTCTGTACGCAGCGTGTAATTTTAACATGAATCTAGTCACGCGTTGGTACTTTTTTTAAGACACAAATGGGGGAATCCCCGGAACTCCCACAACATAATATTACACATCGTGACATCATGCAGCAACTATTTTACGCAGAAGAGAAAGAACCCAAGGTCGGGTCATATCCTAACTGTTACTACGACGTGCATATACGATATACATACCTTTTCTCTTGGAAACTGTGTCAATGGATTATTCCAATTTTAGAAATGGGGGAATAAAAAAAAAAGTAATAAACAAACAAAACAATTCAATAAGTTGTTTTGTTTTAACATTAATATATATATATATATATATAATGGGACACACAGCGGGTATCTGATTTAGAAATGAATGGTAACAAGAACATCAAGAAGTAAATATATATTCCGAGAACGTTTTGAATTTTGAATTATTATTATTATTTAGATCAAATTTAGAACATCAGCCAAAATGAAAAACTTGAAGGTATCATTATAAATGTTGGATTTTACGAAAATAAAATTAACATTTTTCTTTATAAGAACTGGTTTGAACAATAGCCTAATGATTTTGTCCACTCAATACCCCAACCCAACCTCTTCCCCCTACTATTTTAATTATTTTCCTCAATGTTCTATTATGGTCCTGAATTTCTTGCCTAAGTAAACAGCTCTCATCTTATTTGTTATGAAAAGTTGTAATTTTACACTTGCAGTTGAAGTAGCATATCCAACCATCCATCCTCCAAAACACCCTTCCATCCACATGTCCATCCATCCATCTGTCCATCCATCCATCCATCTGTCCATCCATCCATCTGTCTATCCATCCATCTATCCATCCATCCATCCATCCACCTATTCTTCATTTTCTATTCAATCTAATTCCTGAAACTGTTGTATTTAAAAATAAGTGGTATGTTATGCTCTCCACCTTAATTTTCAATGAAAAAAGCATGTCACTCACACAAATCTAGTTTAATAAACCAGTTGTGGACTACTGGTTGGTGTAAGTAGTGCACACATACCCATTTCTAGGTTGGAGCTGGTACGGAGATTTAAAATCATGCCTTAATTGGGATTTGATCCCAGTACCTACTGACCAAGACTCCAGTAATGTCACAACTGGTTGGTTGCAGTTATTTGTATTTATTTTCATTTTCATGCTATATCCAATGAAAAACATGCTGTCCTGGAAAAACAACTCATCTGCCTGTGCTGTCTGCCAGGACAGAGGTTAGTGTTAGTAGGAGAGACAAAACCACACTAATTCGGCTACTCTTGCCTATAAGCAGCAAGGTGTCTTTTATATGCACTATTCCACAGACAGAATAGCACGTAACACAGCCTTTGTTAAACCACCCGTGGACCACTGGTCGGTATAGGTGGTATACACCAACCCACTGAGTCTTGCGGAGCACTCACTCTGGGTTGGAGCTGACACTGAGATTGAAAATTCCATGCCTTGACTGAGATTCGATCCCTGTACCTATGAACCTCTCCAATAACTTAACCATTGCACTACTGAGGCTGGTTGGGACAAATGCTAAGGTGAATGAACTAGCCTTTATAAACATATGACAGAAGTGGTAACTGCTGCTCTGTAATTAAATATACAAACAATACAGAGCTTATCAGAATATAACAGATGGCAATCAAGTAATTAGCCACAGTTTCACAATCCTACCAAACAGGTCAGCCATTTTAACTCGACACAATATTATCAATTGCATAGCTAATTATTTCCACTAGGGGGCAATAGAGCATAATGGATGAACAAGAAAGACACTCCAAAGTCACTAAACCATCCAGAGGTTTGTGGGAGCATATTCCCATGGGAAATTTATAATTTTGGAAGGTCTTAAACACTATTTCTTGGCATTTGGAGAATGAAATGTTTATCATCATTGACTAAAACTATATTAAATAATTAATTGTGAAGTTTTATGGTTGTGAATGTTAGTGAGGAAGGGGGGGGGGATAACTTGGAACCCACCCACATTAGCTACTGTTTACTTTTCTGCCCAATTTTACATAGCTTGTATGTACTTAACCTGGGGTTTTAGTTTATACTGGAATTTTTGTTTGTTTCATGACACCACTAGAGCACGTTGATTTATTAATCATCGGCTATCGGATGTCAAACATTTGGTTATTTTGACACGTAGTCAAATGTGAGCTAGCCTCCAGTGGGTTTTGAACCACTGTTATCATCTTACGTAACCTGTTTGTGTGAAAGTGGATGTTCTAAAACATAAAATACAATTTAAATAAGTTATTTATTTAAATGTTTTTTATTGAACAATCCATAATGCGAATTACAAATGTAACGTGTAGTTCATGTTGAGAAGACAAATCATATTTGTGCTACTAGGTTTTTTTTATTTTTTTATTTAAATAACTCACTTATATATGGTGTATAATATAGGTTTGATGGCAAATTATCAGTCTGACAGCTACTATCTCAAAATAATACAAATTCGTAATACAAGATTGGAAAAAAATATATACTGGCCCGAGGGACTAGTGTCAGTAAGGAGTTACTCGCCCTGAGCGATTTTTACTCTCCTCAGGCGAGGAGGCGAGTGTTAGTTTCTATCCCTGCAAGTTAAATCATAATGTGTTTTTTTCCACCGAACATTCAGACACACATTGCCATCATTGTATTTGCCACCTAAGTCCGGCTCATGGTTACAATACACTGGGTGTTGGTAAACAAACGTCTTCTCTCCTATTGGAAACTCTCAGTATCTAATCGTCTTAACTGTGGCTTTGTCCATCTCTTCACCCACATCATACGCTGGTCACAATGAGGTCAATTATTGTAAAGCAAATTATTATATGTCAGACAATACAGCTGGATTTTCTCAAATCTTATTGTACTGAATGTACTGGGGAAATCTCAACAGAACAATGGGAAAATTGATTATACTTAATAAAAGTTCTTACGGCAACACAAGGAACATTTCTTGAGAAAATTATTTTTTGGAAAATATTACTTAGTGAATGTGTGAGGTCTTGGGGTGTGTGTGAAGAGTGTTTTTATAAAAGTGATTAATAAATATGCAAAATTTATCGTTTAAAAAAAAAAAAAAGGACGATTTAAAATTGTGTTTCTAAAACATATTTTATTTTCGAGGAGCATACACTTTTTTTAATAACTCCACTAGAGCACATTGATTTGTTAATCATCATTTATTGGATGTCAAACATTTTGGTAATTTTGATATGTAGTCAAGTGTTAGCCAGCCTCCAACAGGTTTTGAACCACTATCTCCAGCTTGCGAGTCTGATGTCCAACCACTGAACCACTGAGGCTCACAATGAGATGACACATACACAGCCATGTCCACCATTCCCAGTCATAGAAGATGTGATGAAATGTGAAGAACTATTTCTTAAAATTAGCTATCATTGTCAGAGATGATAAGAATTATGGTCCTTTAATAAATTATATCTTTGTGAATGTAATTTCCTATTGAAGAGAATACCAGGTAACTAGAACAAGAATCTCATTCCTTGAATAAACTTTATGGAAGATCGTACCTATACTATGGAGGGAATCTAAAAGTAAAGAAAAGTTTGTTTAACGACGCCTCTAGAGCACATTGATTTTTATATTATCATCGGCTATTGGACATCAATCATAAGGTCATTTTTACATATTTATTTAGAGGAAACCTGCTGTTGCCACATAGGATACTCTTTCCAATAAGCAGCAAGTGGTCTTCTATATGCACCGTCCCACAGACAGGACAGCACATACCATGGCCTTTTATGAACGAATCACTAGTTGGAACAGAAAATAGCCCAAACTGCAAATGGGTCCACTGAGAAGGATCAATCCAATGACTAACTGGTTCACAGACACGCTACCATTTGAGCTACATCCCGCTCCCTTTTATTAACCTTTTTATATTTATCGTTAATTTATTACATTATTAGTTTTTCTGTATGTCACACTTCCATTATACATATGCATGTACTTTTGACACTGTATAGAATAAAATATGTTTGTGTAACATTAATTTAAAAAAATCTCTTCCATGTAAATAAAGTTAAACATTTTATTAGTTTGGTTCTTTTTTTGACTGGCCTTGGTGTTGTAGTGGTTACACTGTCAGACTCATGGCTGGTAGGTCCTGGGATCAAATCTATTTGAAGCATGGGATTTTAAATCTTGATGCCAGCTCAAACAGAATGAGTGCTGTGCAAAGCTCAGTGGGTAGGTATACGCCATTTCCTCACCACTTGCACTAACCAGTGATCCACAGCTGGTTTATCAATGGCCATGGTATGTGCTGTTCTTTCTGTGTGAAAGATCTTATAAAAGATCCATTGCTACTGATCAGAAAGAGTTGCCTCTATGGCAGTAGCAGGTTTCCTTTGATCACTTTGAGTCATTAAAAAAAACATGTCATGGCACCGAATAGCCAGCGAATAAACAATGTGATGCAGTGTCGTTAAACAACCCAGTTGCAGATCCAGAGGGGGTCCAGACACCCCCCCTCATTCCTCGTATTTAAACATTTTTAATATATATTTTCCGAGTGGAAGGACATGAAAATTAACCATTTTACCACAGTCCTGATCACCCATCACATTTGGACCATTGCCTTTTCAAAAATCATGCATCCGCGCCTGCAACCAATCTTTTCTTTTATTTACGCTTGTTTTTAGTTTTTGAATTAGTCCCCGAGTTTTTTTATTTTTAGTTTCTCTATTATAGGTTCCCCCAAATAGGATTGGAGGGAGGAATTTTTTTTTTAAAGTTACAAAATGTCTTGGGAGGGGAATATAAAATTTGATATAAAATTAATTTCACCAGTTTTACTCATTGTCATATGCCTGCATACTTCTATGTTCACTCCCTATGAAAAGAAATGATTTAACAAAGTGTAAGTTTAATGTTTTTGTTTAAACCCTGGGTAGTGCACCCATATTGCATGTGGGAGTTAAAATATAGTATGCAGGTTTTTTTCTTTCTTTTCTTGCCTTCGGGACATTTGGCAGAAATAAAATATGTGAATTTTCACTTTCAGTTTTAATTTAATTTAGCAAAATGTATGTCGGTGGAATCATGAAACGAATAATAGAAAACTCTGGCCTTACTGATTTTTATATAATATATGTATTCCACTCAGTCACTGTAATCCTAGAGAATGTTTCATGCACAAAAAACACATCAATATTGTAAATAATCTCTGTGAGATTATAATAGTACACAACCAATAAAATCTGTAGTTTTTCAAACTTTTTTAACCACTCGAGTGAAGGAATGTATGTTTAACAACACCCCAGCATGTTGTTTATTTATGGTCATAAAGTGTCTTATGTGGTATTTATTGCACATCGTGTATAGAAAAAACCTTCAACCAATTAGACTACTGTTTTTTGAAGGAAGTTTCAAAACTAACCTGACTGTACAGTGGTGTAGGAAGGTGCCGAAAAGTGGGGGGAACACACAGACACATACATATAATTTTATATATATGAACCTTCGGTAATGAATCAGTATATATGAAGTGTCTTAAAAGTGGGGCAAGGGGGAGGCACTTGCCCCAGCCCTCACGTCCTACAATTGCAGTACACAATTGCATATGCTAAAAAATTGATAAACTAAATTTATTTGAAGAAATAGCCACATACCGATTATAACAATAGTTGAACTGTAACCTATTTTAACACTTTTTTTTCTCTCAAATAAATCTGGTTTTGAATTACATAAATTTTTCATGGTTAATGATTTATAGCTCAGTGGTAAAGCGCTTGGCTGTAAATTGAAAATACTGACATCAAAGGCGAAAATTTGTTTCAAAAAGTGAGGGAGGGTACGGATCATCCTGCTGTCCACCCCAACCCCCAGGTTTGACACCATTATAGACCCCTTGTGTACTTTGGTATATTTGCGCTAAGATGACATGGTTAAGTGTTACATTGATACAATAAAGAGAAATACTGGTAAAGATTATTATTTAGGCAAGTTAATTTTACTGAAATTTCAGTTTTTCTAAGCAAAAAGTGGGGCGGATTATTATAAAGGCTTTCCCCCATCAAAAATGTTGGTGGATGTGTCCCCCCACCCCCGTGATTTATGCCCACGTCCTGGGGTGTTGTTAAACAATCCTTTAGGTATCTATTTAATTAGCTGCTACAGGTTTTTTAACACATGATATAATTATATATGCTATTTCTTAGACAGATCAACACATTCCACACCCTTTGATACACCAGGGCTCTCTTAATTTAAAAGTGTATGAAGATTTATGGTAGACATAACAATAATACATTAATAAATTAGTATTACCATAACTACTGTAAATGTTACATTCTGCTTTGAGTTACATATAAAGGAGCCTGTTGTAAAGCAGTGCAGTTTCAAACAAAAGCAAAGTTTGTTTTATTTAACGATGCCTCTAGAGCTCATTGATTTTAATCTTATCATCGGCTATTGGACGTCAATCATATGGTCATTTTGATATATGTATTTAGAGGAAACCTGCAGCCACCATATAGGCTACTCTTCCCGATAAGCAGCAAGGGGTCTTTTATATGCACTGTCCCACGGATAGGACAGCACATACCACCACCTTTGATGAACCAGTTGTGGATCACTGGTTGGAACAGAAAATAGCCCACACTGCTAATGGGTTGTTTCAAACAAGAGCAAATAATTCAAAAGATGCAGAAAAAACACTGTGTATACTGGCATGGCCCGATGGGAAAGGGAGAGAGGCAAGGGGAGGGGCAGGGGAGTAAAGGAACAGTGGCATCACCAATTACAATTTTTTTTCCTCTCTACCATTTATATCTGCCTGTATAGCAATCCTATTAGTGCTTTCTCTACAGTTGTCTCCCCTCTTCCCCTCACCCGAATGAAAAATTCTGGCTATGTCAATACCTGTATTCAAGTAATACATGAAAACACTAACTGCTTGACAAATGTGGCCTACATTTTGCAGTTTTTCGCATCAGTTTTGTTTACACTAAACGTTGGCTTGCCTCCAAACAGAAATACAGTTTAATAAACCATAATAACAAGCACTAATTAAGCCTAATAAGGTAATCATGAAAAGTGATAAATTAGTGAATAATACTAAATAACCTACTGTGACTGTATTATCGGCAGAAACAAGCAAAAATGGATTTGACATTAATGCCAACTTCCAGCAGGCAGAAAAGAAAGGAATGCAGTAAAGGTTAATGATAAATCCAATCACGTCATTCAGTAGCAGACGTACAGTACAAACATGTCATTCGGTAGCAAACGTACAGTACAAACATGTCATTCGGTAGCAGATGTAAAGTACAAACATGTCATTCAGTTGCAGACGTACAGTACAAACATGTCATTCGGTAACAGACGTACAGTACAAACATGTCATTCAGTAGCAGACATACAGTACAAACATGTCATTCAGTTGCAGACGTACAGTACAAACATGTCATTCGGTAACAGACATACAGTACAAACATGTCATTCGGTAGCAGACGTACAGTACAAACTTTTCATTCGGTAACAGACGTACAGTACAAACATGTCATTTGGTAGCAGACGTACAGTACAAACATGTCATTCGGTAGCAGATGTACAGTACAAATATGTCATTCAGTAGCAGACGTATAGCACAAACATGTCATTCAGTAGCAGACGTATAGCACAAACATGTCATTCAGTAGCAGACATATAGCACAAACATGTCATTCAGTAGCAGACGTACAGTACAAACATGTCATTCAGTAGCAGACGTACAGTACAAACATGTCATTCAGTAGCAGATGTACAGTACAAACATGTCATTCAGTAGCAGATGTACAGTACAAACGTCATTCAGCAGCAGACGTACAGTACAAACATGTCATTCAGTAGCAGACGTACCGTACAAACATGCCATTCGATAGCAGATGTACAGTACAAACATGTCATTCAGTAGCAGACATACAGTACAAACATGTCATTCAGTTGCAGACGTACAGTACAAAC
>JAULBS010149449.1:0-12232 GCA_032355785.1 Symmetromphalus regularis
TGCCTGCCTGCCTGCCTGCCTGCCTGCCTGCCTGCCTGCCTGCCTGCCTGCCTGCCTGCCTGCCTGCCTGCCTGTCTTTCTGTCTGTCTCTCTGTCTGTCTGTCTGCTTGTCTGTTTGTCTGTATGTCAGCCTGTCTGTCTGTCTGTCTGTCAGTCTGGCTGCCTGTTTGTCTGTCTGTCTGTCTGTCTGCACGTCTTTCTGTCTATTTGTCTGTCTGCATGTCTGTCTGTCTGTCTAGGATTACACACAATGGTACCATGTCTAAGCTTAATGGTCCCTTTTTAATATATATGAAAACACTACTGAACCCAAAATGGGATGAGGATGGCTAGCTATCCAACAAACACTCCAAATCTGCCAGTGTATGGGCGATACATATAATAGTGCGAGAACCAGAACCCCAAATTAGGCCAACCGGTACCATCTCGACTGCCAAATTCTCGCATTATTTTTTTGCAATATTAGTGTTTCTAGATATCGATGATCTATGATAGCAGTCTGGATCAGATTTATATAAAATCGCCAAGTGTTGCCGATGGGCCTGTATACGATCATCTTTCTTTTAACACTTAACATCATCACTACTGTGATAGTGATTCATGAAAAGTAATTTGTTTTGTTTAACGACGCCTCTAGAGCACATTGATTTTTTTTATCTTATCATCGGCTATTGGACATCAATCATATGGTCATTCTGACATATTTCTTAAGAGGAAACCCGCTGCCGATAAGTAGCAAGAGGTATTTTATATCCACTGTCCCAGAGACAGGACAGCACATACCACTGCCTTTGATGAACCAATTGTGGACAACTGGTTGGAACGAAAAATAGCCCAAACTGCAAATGGGTCCACTGAGAAGGATCGATCCGAAGACCGACAGCTTCACAGGCAGACACGCTACCGTTTTTAGCGACATCCCGCTCCCGTGATTCATAAATGTAGACCATGTCATTGCTTCGATTTCCTTTGGACTTTCTACTGTGATACGGTTTTAAATATAACAATTTATTGTTCGCATTCTTTACCCTTCAACGGCCTCCTCCACCCTATGCTCCTCGCTTTGTATCACATCCTGCTAAGTTAAAGCAATCCGAGATGAAAACGAAGGGTGCGAAAAGTCTGCGAGAATTACACACAACTTTTGTCCATTTGTATCTGTGTGTGGAGATCAAAGGATAAACTAGTTACACGGATATAATGGCGTGTGTCTATTTGTTGTGCGTGTGTCTTCCAGCTTGTTCCCTCATCAGCCTCTGTTCGCTACACAACCCAGACTCTTTGATATTCCACACACTATTTGTCCGAATGTCGTAAGTCATCTGTAAATATTTACCTGCATGTTTTCTCGCAGCCATCGGCACCTTTTAAGTCCCTCATAGGAAACAAACAGTAAACTTTGCGCGTCGCTAAATCAATGGAACATATTGAACAACTAGATGACGCTCAGGTGTATTTGAATAGATGAGCGCGCACCTCGTGCTCCTTATTGCGTCACTTCCGTTTCACGCGCAAATGTTGGTCAGTGCCTGTGTCGATCTGTTCGAAATCAGCACGAACGTTTTGTCTTCAAAAGTTTTATTATTTCTATTCGGTATTAGAAGCTAAGTCTGTAACGATCTCCTGGTTTCTCTTGGGGTTGGTGAAACAGCCAGCTTCTGTTTTCTTATTTACAGTGAAAAAAGGTAAACAAGTACAAATTGTTAACACAAACATGGCGCTCTTATGAGAAATATTCGAAATTTAGTCCAGCCCATATTACAATACCTGAGTGAGAGGTCAAACTGGATTAGAGTCGCGATGGAGTCAAGGATACAGTTATTGAGCTGGCAAACACAACAATTACAAACAATGAACACAAACATTGTAGTACAACTGTGTATATACGCTCCTAAAAAAAGAAAAGAAAAAAAACCCCTAAAAAAGCCCAGTAAGCTTTGCTTTATTTAACGACGCCTCTAGAGCACCTTGATTTTTATCTTATCATCGGCTATTGGATGTCAACCATATGGTCATTCTGACATATTTCTTTAGAAGAAATCTGCTGCCGCCACGTAGGGTACTCTTTCCGATAAGCATAAAGGGGTCTTTTATATGCACTTTCCCACAGACAAGACAGCACATTCCATGGTATTTAATGAACCAGTTGTGGACCACTTGTTGGAACAGAAAATAACCCAAACTGCAAATGGGTCTACTGAGAAGGATCGATTCGATAACCTATTATTTCACAGGCGGACACGCTACCGCATAAGATACATCCAGCTCCCCCCCTCCCCCCAAAAAAGAAGTCCAATAAAAGGCAAGAAAAACATATGACGTTAAATCATTTGAAATTTAGTAACAATAATATCTCTAAAAAGCTTTTGCGGGACTATTCGCAGATACAAATATAATATTTGTCATATTAATACATGCTATAATAGATGTATCAGTAAAACAAAATATGAAAGATAAAACTCAAACACCAAACACCCCCAACCAAAGAAGAAACAAAAACAAATTACAACAACAACAATAAAAAACATAATAATAACCAGTACACAAACACAATAAACCACAAAAGACGAAGGCAAAAAAAAAAAAAGTTTTTTTAATTTAATATCAGTTATTATTTTATCTGTAACACGAATATTTGCTTATATATACACTATTTATTAACATGTAAACAAAATAATTATAAATATGGTACTTTTAATAATAAAGTTATCGTTAGAAAAAAGTTTATTTCTAAGAATTTAAATTAAGATTCATTGAAATTATTACAGATTAAAAAGGCGTTTTTATTTAACATGATGTTGCATTACATTATTATATAAAGGATACGTTAAAATAACATCTTTAGTTTTAATATTTTCATTACAGAAAAACGCGTGAAATCTAATTAATAATCAATAAATGTTTCAAATATGTATTCCATTTTTGACATCATTAACGAAAGGAACACAAATAATAATACAACCATTTATTTATTTTGAATACATTACAAAAATGAAAACATTAAACAAGAATTTATTTGTGAGAAATTGTTTTTAATTTATGTTTTTTTTTAAGTTTTAAATTATAAAATGTGTGTGTGTTTTACATTTTAGTTTTGAAATTATGAGTATACAACTAATTTGAAATATTAAAACAGTCTAATTTTATTATATCCCATACTACAGTGTACATGTTTGATTAATTGATTAGTAGTCCCACCATTCCGTCTCTCCCCCCCCCCTCAAAAAAAAAATTGTGGTCAAACTGTGGTAAATCAGTGTAAAAGGCTGATTTATACATTTTTTAAATATATACAATAAATAAATGTATAAATAAATACAAAAATAAAATGAAATAAATAAATTTAAATAAATAAATAAAAATAACATAAACTAAACTAACCTAAACTAACCTAAACTAAACTGAACTAAATTAAACAAAAACTAAATAAATAAAATTCAGTAACTATAAACATATCATTTATACTGTTACAATTTGGAATAGAAACAAGTTTGTTTAAATAAAACAAAAATAATAATATGCTATGGGTAGAACATAAACGATTCCACTACACCCTCACTACCAAACACATATCTAACTGACCCAAGGTGAGGACAGTACACCAAGATTTAATGCACAGTCAATGTACACTGAGGGGAAGGGTATACAAGTCTACAAAAGTTGGGAAACCTAGCTATTTGTAAGCAAAAAAAATATTACGTGAAACAAAACATAAAAAAGATTACGAATTATCCTTCTGTGTTTTATTGTGTTACCTAGCAAAGGAAATATACCTGTGGAGTTTATTCGTGCCCAGAATGGTGAATAACTGAGCGAAACAATTGACAATCAAAGTCCTTCAGAAATGCCTTCTTAAAGATTTTTTTGTTTTTGTTTTGTTTAGCGACACTAGTAGAGCACATTGATTTATTAATAATCTGCTATTAGATGTCAAACGTATAGTTATGTGAGCAAGCCTCCAATAGATTTTGAACCACTGTCATCAGCTTGAGAGTCAGATGTTCTACCGCTTGACCACTGAGACTCACAATCTTTTTACAAAATGCTATTGCTACTCAAGAATCATCTATTAATCTTGTGTTTAATATTCACTTACCTAAACTATCACATATGTAATGAAAGAAAAAACAGCTATTAATTTTGTGTTTAATATTCGTCTGCCTAAACTATCACATTTGTAATGAGAGAAAAAACAGCTATTAATCTTGTGTTTAATATTCACCTGCGTAAAATATCACATTTGTAATGAGAGAATAAACTTCAGCTATTAATTTTGTGTTTAGTATTCACCTACCTAGAATATCACATTTGTAATGATAGAATAAACATCATCTATTAATTCTATGTTTAATATTCACCTGCCTAGAATATCCCATTTGTAATGAGAGAATAAACATCAGCTATTAATTTTATGTTAAATATTCACCTGCCTAGAATATCATATTTGTAATGAGAGAATAAACTTCAACTATTAATCCTATGTTTAATATTCACCTGCCGAAAATATCACATTTGTAATGAGAGAATAAACATTATCTATTAATTCTATGTTTAATATTCACCTGCCTAAAATGTCACATTTGTAATGAGAGAATAAACATCATCTATTAATTCTATGTTTAATATTCACCTGCCTAGAATATCCCATTTGTAATGAGAGAATATACATCATCTATTAATTCTATGTTTAATATTCACCTGCCTAGAATATCACATTTGTAATGAGAGAATAAACTTCAGCTATTAATCCTGTTTAATATTTACCTGCCGAAAATATCACATTTGTAATGAGAGAGTAAACATCATCTATTAATCCTGTTTAATATTTACCTGCCGAAAATATCACATTTGTAATGAGAGCATAAACTTCAGCTATTAATCCTGTTTAATATTTACCTGCCTAAAATATCACATTTGTAATGAGAGAATAAACTTCAGCTATTAATTCTATGTTTAATATTCACCTGCCTAAAATATCACATTTGTAACTAGAGTATAAACTTCAGCTATTAATCCTATGTTTAATATTCATCTGCCGAAAATATCACATTTGTAATGAGAGAGTAAACATCATGTATTAATCCTAAGTTTAATATTCACCTGCCTAGAATATCACATTTGTAATGAGAGAATAAACTTCAGCTATTAATTTTATGTTTAATATTCACCTGCCTAGAATAATACATTTGTAATGAGAGAATAAACAAGAATTACACACACTCTTGTCGCAAAGAATAAACATTTTGCTGATCTCGATAATTTACAAAATATACAAAAAAACGAGCTTTACAGCTTTTTCCAAATCCATCGGAAAATAAGTAGAAAGATCAAAGAGTTGTTTACCTGAGAGAAACGTATCGCAGGTAGAACTTTCCAGGTTTAGCTAGCTGAAGATGTCCTGATGATCTGGAACAGTTTTATGAGTATCTAGATTCTTAGCAGTTTCCACAGGCCGACCAGAGAGCCATCCATCTCGAAATTAGGTAACTTTAAAAAAAGTTTTTGCACATTTAAGATATTTACACATGACACATAGAGACCTGCGTGTTGTCTTAAAATGATGCTCATTGGTGCATATTTCCTGCACAATACCTCTTTTGTCGGCAACATCAAAGAAGCGGCGAGCCACACAACATCAAAGCAGTCCATACGAGATTCCATCCAAATATATCCATTCCAGTATTGTTTGTTTTTCAAACACCTTTCATTAAAAAAAAATTAATCAGTTTAAATGTATGTATTTCGTGCTGTACAGAAATTGAAATACACAATATTTACTCTTAAAATATTATTTTGAGTTTGTAAGTAGTGTTTAAGCAATGGTCTGGAGTTTGGACACACTAAATGTTCTTGCTTATATCCTTCAGTGTGTTAAATTATTGGAGAAAAAAATGTAATATATATACTACATACTTCATTGCATTTATTTAGAATACCTGGACATATATAATTATTAAAGTACTACCATCGTAAAACTGTCCAACCACGACTTCCACTGACACTAACAGTCTTCAAACATAAAGTTTGTTTTATTTAACGACGCTTCTAGAGCACATCGATTTTTATCTTATCGGCTATTGGACGTGAATCGTATTATGTTCATTCTGACACATTTCTTTAGAGGAAACCCGCTGCTCTTTCCGATAATCAGCAAGGGATCTTTTATATGCACTACCCCACAGACAGGACAGCACATACCATGGCCTTTGATGAACCAGTTGTAGACCATTGGTTGGAACGGAACAAACAGTCTTCAAGTCTTTGAAAGTAAAGCTTAAGGTACTACCCGTAGAATTTCAACACTAAATATTGATCAATCTAAAATAATGTATTTCAAGACGATTAATTTTTATGAAACTTAATTACAATAGACACAACTATTATACTGTAATAACTGAGCAAAAGCTTACAAACATTATAATATAGAAGATTCGTAACTATAGTCTGTTTACGCTACTTGGAACATGGATTTTTGTCGATTACTTTAGTTTGCGTGAACCTAGGCGAAAAAGGACTAGAGTTTTGGAAATAGCAAAAAAGTCCTATGTTCCAATTTTTTTCATTACTTTGTTAAATAATAATAAAAAATATTCCTCATTACCTCGTATGTTAAAATCAGAAAAATTGCACATCGTTACTAACATTTGGCAGACGACAGCATTACAAAGAAAGGCAACTGTCCATTTTACATTCGGAACATCTCGATCATTTCCGGTAATTTTCTTATTTCTTTTATCGTTTTTTCTTTAATAAATAATTTTTTGTATTGATATAAATTTATGATAAACATATTTATAAATTAATAATACTGTACGTTAAAAATACATTATATAAATAATTACCTAATGCCCCTATTTTTATATTAATTCTACAGCAAATAAAACATTGCAGTCTAAGTAACGCCGGCTCGAAATGTAAAACATTTAAACATAACAGAACCAATGGACAAACCAACCTAGACATAGAATAGGACATTTTTTTATTTCGAAAAATATCAACATTATTGAGGTAAGTTATATATTTTGTTTTTTATTCCAAGTAGCGCAAACAGGCTATAAGTGCTTGGACTAGCTTACTCCCTACTTATCACCTGTCACGCCATCAAAATTCATTTAATTAAAATTTTAATTAATAAATTATTATCATCAAATTAGTGTTAGACCTATTTGTCAGCAACCGTATCTGATAGCGTTCAAACAGCAGTCTCTGAACAATTTCACTTTTATTTCTAGATATATCATACAGAGTGATTTCCCTTGACAACGATTGACGATCAACACAAAACAAATTTCAGCGTATTTCATCTACTTTCTAAACATAGTAAATATAAATAAACAAATTCTTTGTCAATATAAGAGATATAAACATGCAATACACATCGGGGACACACTTGGTCTTACCCTGTACGTTGTCATGCTGAAATATTTGTAAATAAATCGTCTATCAACTCTTGACAAACCCAAACCATGCAGTTGCTATATAACCAATGCGCAGGCGCACTAGGTGTTCTGTGGTTTGTCTCCAAAATAAACAGAAGATCCAACGCACCTCGGGTGTCGCTTTATTTGAAATATAATTTTTTATGTATAAAAAGAAAGAAAAAGCTATATGTTTATTCTTTTACAACTATGCATGCATTTATATTTGTATGATAATTTTTATATGTACTTGTTTTCTCATTTTATATTCATATATAAAGGAAATAAAGAATTTAAATAGAAAAATCAAATGATAAATTATTTTTAACCGATTTATTTAAGGATTAGTAGGCCTAACGTCATAGCAATATTCGTTTACAATATAGTCTGCATTTTCTATAGAATAGTTTTTAAAAACCTTGCTAAAGCTCTTTTTAAAGCAAACATGAAATCACTTAGAAGCTGAAGAGACTGTCTAAGAATATTTAACGTTCCCGAATCTGCCTAAATATGTACGCTGCATACAGTCCCAATTTAGGCATCAACATTATAAGCACAACGTGAATCAGTTTGTGGAACACATACACCAGATGAAAATATCGAAGATGACGACGTTAAACAGAACAATATGACACACAAAACCATGTAAACATTCCAATTTTGACTGAAACTTTTCTTAAATGCAAACAAATTCCTAAACGTGTAAATACTTTACGTGAATTAAATAATAAATCAATATCCATACACTTCAAAATAGCATTTATGTTACTTAAATTGTGTTTCAAATGTTACCAATTCATTCCTTGTCTCATGGGTCATTTAAAGGGATAAATATACATGTACATGTGTATCTATATCGGATTTCAGCCGCAGTTATACTGAAGAAAAAAGACCCACAGCCCAACAAGACAGCCACCATTAAGAGTTTGGTACTTGTTAATATCCCATATACGTATATGCATCGTTATATAATGACATATTTGTGGGGGCCTTAAGTTTTGTGATTTTATAAAAAATTACCATTATATTGTTTTCTTAATCATCATTTTTTTTTACGGTTAAAGAATCCGAGGATTCTTTAGGGCCTCCTAAATGTATTTTCTGGATCTGCCACTGAATATATATTTAAAGAAAGAAAATATTTTAAACGATACATGTATGTAGTTCAAATCTAGGCGAAATACACCGGATAGGCGGGATTTACCGTGCAAGTAACAAGTATTGTAAGAAGAAAGCGGTTGGTTTAATCGAGACTAGAATTCTGTGCAAGCACGTCGATTTTCTTAATCGAAAGTCTTGAAATTTAAAACGTTTTAGGATTTACTGGGTTTTTAAAAATTATTATGTTTTAATAAACTGTTATGATAGTCATGATTTTTTGTGAAAAAGTGAATGTCACTCAGGGTAAACATTCTATTATTACTAAATTGTCACTGACACAGTCACTGTCAGGGTTCGAAATTATAATTCATATCGTAGGTAGGTATCGCCAATACCTCTAACTCTGTTCTACCTCTAACTGCGTGCAGTTTGTTTTCTCGTGCACAACGCGTGCAGAATTTTGCAGATATGTTCAAAGCCACTTGATCTACGTTGCTAAAGTATTTTTTGTGATAATCCAAACGATTTTCAACAACAATGAGGTCAAAAGATGTATATAATAATAAATAGACCATTTCATGGTTTTTGTTAATACGATTTTTATGTCAACAAGTGATGTGTTAAAACTCATATGTTCACTCAATAAAAACCATGAAATAGCCTGTATGTATTTAAAAGAGCACATCCTCAGAAAATGCAAAGAATAAATTACAATTAAATTAAAGAAGTTTACTACCAGAAACATGGTAATTACATAGGGAAATAAAAATAATCGATTTTAAAATTTAAATTCTGAAATCTGATGTGAACCAATTTAATGAAGTCATTGGTAAACAGATAGTACCCTAAATATTAATAAAATGTAAACACTATAACAATTATTCTAATCATATTACATATTATATAATATCATGCACATGCATTGTAAGGGGGCAGCTGCTGACATTCCCTCTTCAAGTATTCTAATCATATTACATATTATAATAATATTACATATTATATAATATAATGTCATATAACGTTAATATTTTCGTAATCAGATAAAGTAAAGTTTGTTTTATTTAACGACTCCTCTAAAGCACATTGATTTTTATCTTATCATCGGCTATTGGACGTCAATCATATGGTCATTCTGACATATTTATTTAGAGGAAACCCGCTGCCGCCACGTAGGCTACACTTTTCGATAAGCAACAATGGGTCTTTTATATGCACTATCCCACAGACAGGACAGCACATACCACAAGCTTTGATGAACCCTGACACCTGCATTATGATATATACTCATTATTATATTTGTCAGAGATCTCTTGTAACGATTAGCCAATGTTTTCCTTTGTAACGGGTGTGACCTGAACGAACAGGGAAAAAATAACTGACTGTCCATTATTATCATTAAACTCTGTGAACGTTACACTAAAGGTGAAACATTGCATATTTGTAACAAAGAATAACCATTTGTTTTTGAAATTATTTTATTTTTCGTAATTATTTTTTAGTTTAATGTACTGAAACATTCTAATCGTTTTTTTTTTACAAAACTGGTTAAATAAAAGTTTATTTATATATTCCATGACATTAAAAATTACAAATTCAAACTGAAGTTATCATTTTTAAACATACTCATCAAAACTTCAATCAGGGATAATGAATATATTATGTTGTAATATTCTTTTTTCTTTTACTAAAATAAACAAAACCTAATCTGGAGTGTTGAAATCTATGAAAAGGAAACATTTTGAAGCAGACAGTACTTACATGTATCTGTAGTATTTTTCAGTAATAATAACTAGTTAAGAGAAACAAAGAAAACAATATGTATAATTTATGAAAGAAAATAAATTTTTATTTTAGTATTTTAATAAAATTATTTTCCGAATTAAAGAAAATAAAAATTTAAAAGGCAATTTTCCATGGACATTGTCCTTACTATGGCAGTGACAAACTTCAATACAAATTTACACTATTGTTCTACTGTTTTCTTACTATATTATGGATATGTGCAAGGCACAAAATAAATGTCTTCACTTGACTAGCAAATTGCTAACCAATGTTAAAAAATGATTAGCAATTTTGGTAAAATGTGTAGCAATAATTTCCAACTATTCGCTACTTCTAGCAAGCTTTGTGAGAGTTCATTACTGAACTCTTAACTGTGCATTATGCATTATTATTTATGTTCATTATTTAAAAACGTATTTCAAACCGAACCTTAATATAGACTGGTTGTACATGATTAAAAAAAAAAATGTTGTTCATTATTTAAATACATGTATTTTAAACTGAACCTTAAAATAGACTGGTTTTACTTGTCACATTTAATTTATTCATACCTTATATAAACACACCACAATTATCCCTCCACCGAAACATAAATGATTGGGTTTTTTTCGATTTCTAAATTCAGGGTTGTAAATGTGTCGCGTTAGAACAAGTTAATAATTTTTAAAGAATTTCTAAACAAATTTATACTCAAAGATATCCAGAATTGTTGATACAATAGGTATGGAAGCACTTGTTACATGGTGTAAGATAAATAGATATTTAAAAGTAGACTGGTCCTGTTTAAAGAGTTGCGCTTGTTTCAAGTGCTCTACGTTCTGACAGTTTCTCTTATCGGCAGTTAGCGAAGTTTTGTTCCCGCTAGGCAGCCAGCCAGCTCAATTTGCTCAACAAAGTGTCTAACTTACTCGTATCCTACATCAGTTGATATATCAGAGGAACAAATATCTCACAGTTAAAAAATTAAATTCCGAAATCCTTGAAGAATTTAAAGAACTAAATTTATAAATTAGACGTATCGAGACTAGTCTCAGGCGCGGATCCAGGATTTCTGAAAGGAGGGGTCCAAATGCGAGTGGTGAATAGGACTGGGGGGAAATGGTTAATTATCACGTCCTTCCACTCGGAAAATATATGTAATTTTTTTTATCTTGAAATGGGGTGGGGTGTGGACCCTGGACCACTCCCCTCTAGATCCGCTACTGAGTTTTAAAGAGCGGTTTTTTTTTCTCTTCTTTGTGTAAAATGCATTTTGATGCTATGCTACAAATATCAGGTCCCTCCTTTTAATCTGAAAACATCTATTTTCTATATATGTTTGTTCTTTTTTTAGCATTTTGTATCGGATCTTGGAAATTATGTTAGAACACGTTATGCAGTTATTTTCTTTAATTTCTTTTGTTTTCTTCTTTTTTTTATTATTATTATTTTTTTTATTTTTACATTTATTGATTTAGTACGTTTACATGTTTTGAAAATAAGTTTGAAAACTTCCCTTGTTTTTTTTTACCGTTCGTGAACGGAGCGGGTCCAGGTCCCCTCTTTTCCCATCATTTTCTATTTCCCCCATTACAATTAGATATTAATTTACTTTCGATCACACTCTCCCCTTTAGAATTAAAGTTCTTCTTTCGACCCTCTCTTAATAATCCTGGATCTGTCCTAACTACTATTACAAAATCTTATACTTTAATTTATTTTCCCTGGGCATTATCTAACATTTGTATATTATATATGTGTGCGTGTGTATGCGTTATGTGATACTGTTTGCCTGCTTGTCCCTGTCTGTCTGTCTGTCTGTCTGTCTGTCTGTCTGTCCGTAGGCCTGACTGTCTGTCTGACTGTATGTATGTATGTGTGTCTGTCTGTCTGTCTGTCTGTCTGTCTGTCTGTCTGTCTGTCTGTCTGTCTGTCTGTCTGTCTGTCTGTCT
>JAULBS010149460.1:0-26834 GCA_032355785.1 Symmetromphalus regularis
GGGTTTAAAACTGAAACACAAACCTCAAGTTTTAATGTGTATGTCGCCATATTAAAGAAAAACTTTGTTGTTAACTACATCCACTGTGACTTTCTGTAGCACGTCAGCCAGTGGTGGGTTTAAAACTGAAACACAAACCTCAAGTTTTAATGTGTATGTCGCCATATTAAAGAAAAACTTTGTTGTTAACTATATCCACAGTGACTTTCTGTAGCACGTCAGACAGTGGTGAGTTTAAAATTGAAACACAAGCCTCAAGTTTTAATGTGTATGTCGCTATATTAAAGAAAAACTATTTTAAATCCATATGTATAGGGACATTATATATATAACTGCCAACATAAAATACATTTGAAAACCAATAATCCTAATATATATGCTCCAACATTCCTTGTTATGGGTGGGAGCGAGATGTAGCTCAAACAGTAGCGTCTCAGCCTGTGATGCGGTCGGTCGTCGGATCGATCTTTCTCAGTGGACACAATTGCAATTTGGGCTATTTTCCATTCCCACCAGTGGTCCACAATTGGGTATTCAAAGGCCGTGGTATGTGCTGTCCTGTCTGTGGGACGTTGCATATAAAAGAAACCTTGCTGCTTATCGAAAAGTGTAGCCTATGTGGCGGTAGCGGGTATCCTCTAAATAAATATGTAAGAATGACCACATGATTGACGTTCAGGAGCGGATGATAAGAAAAAAATCAATGTTCTCTAGAGGAGTCCGTAAATAAAACAAACTTTACTTCATTGTTATGGGCGATAACATTTGGGTAATACATTTGTTATATTTTGCACACAATATATTACTCACTTGTTTGACCATTGTTCTTAAACACATGGTAAATCGTTAGATCATAATTATAATTACAGATCATACGTATAGTTAGTGTAATGTTGAAAAATAATATTAGCTAGATATGAGAATTATAAGTTGCTGAGATGCTGATATATTGGCAAATACAGAAATGTTATAGTCGCCATTTTGAAATGTTTAAAGATTTATAAATGCGAATGGGATTCGAACACAGTATCTATCGTTTTAGTAAAACGTTTTGGCTAATCTTACAACTCACCAAGCCAGCATAGGCGTATACTGACAGCAAAAACATATTTCACAAGCGGATCTAGGGGTCCCAGGGGAGGGGGGTAATTTCTCATTCAGTTACCAATTTGTTGTTTTTTTCTCATTATAATTTTGTGGAATGCAACTCTGAACCCCTCTCGAATGTTAAAACTTCAAAATATTTTAACCCCACAAAAATTTCTGTAACCTTTCCTGGGTTTCCTCTATGACTTACAGTTGATTACAGGACTGACAATACCCCACCCCGTCACCGTGCAGGTGATCGACTGGAAACGACGCCAACTCTCAGGCAGACATATTGGACGAAGACACTTATACCGTGACCATGGTATCTCCTGGTCCAGTTTTATTATTGCGATGTCATTAGCTGAAACACAAATAATAAAATTATACAGTACGATATTTGAAAAAAACAAAAACAATTACAACGTTACAAAATGTTGAGACCACTAACAGGACGATTTTAGTTCAAACAAATCCAAAGTTGAAGTTTCTTACCAAATGACAATGCTGACCAAATTATAAAAATTATTTAGATTAAACACAAATATATTTTAAAATTGAAACATGAATGTGGTAGATGAAGATAATGACTTATTATAATATTTGTGGTTGGACTATGGGTGCACGAACTTCATATAGTGTATAATATGAAGATAAAATATAATAGTATATACTGAAATATTTGTGGGTGTATTATGGGTACACGAACTTCATATAGCGTGTAATATGAAGATAAAATATAATAATATATATCGAAATATTTGTGGGTGTATTATGGGTGCACGAACTTCATATAGCGTGTAATATGAAGATAAAATATAATAGTATATACTGAAATATTTATGGTTGTATTATGGGTGCACGAACATCATATAGCGTGTAATATGAAGATAAAATATATTAGTATATATCGAAATATTTGTGGGTGTATTATGGGTGCACGAACATCATATAGCGTGTAATATGAAGATAAAATATAATAGTATATACCGAAATATTTGTGGTTGTATTATGGGTGCACGAACATCATATAGTGTGTAATATGAAGATAAAATATAATAGTATATACTGAAATATTTGTGGTTGTATTATGGGTGCACGAACATCATATAGTGTATAATATGAAGATAAAATATAATAGTATATATCGAAATATTTGTGGGTGTATTATGGGTGCACGAACATCATATAGTGTATAATATGAAGATAAAATATAATAATATATATCGAAATATTTGTGGTTGTATTATGGGTGCACGAACATCATATAGTGTGTAATATGAAGATAAAATATAATAGCATATACCGAAATATTTGTGGGTGTATTTGTGGTGTGCAGACACTTTATAGTGTGCGAGGTGAAGATAAATGTTGACGTACGGTAGATTTGGGGACGTATTGGAGGTGTACGGACGACCTGTAACTTGTGAAGTAAACACAAGTGACGTACTGTAACACTTGGGTACTTATATGTATTTCGGGTGTACAAACACCCTATCACGTGTAAAAAAAATGACGTACTGTAATAGTTGGGTATGTATTTCGAGTGTACAAACACCCTACCACGTGTAAAAAAAAATGACGTAGTGTAATAGTTGGGTATGTATTTCGGGTGTACAAACAACCTATCACGTGTAAAATAAAATGACGTACTGTAATAGTTGGGTATGTATTTCGGGTGTATCACGTGTAAAACAAAACACCCTATCACGTGTAAAACAAAATGACGTACTGTAATAGTTGGGTATGTATTTCGGGTGTACAAACACCCTATCACGTGTAAAAAAAATGACGTACTGTAATAGTTGGGTATGTATTTGGGGTGTAGAGACACCCTGCAGTGTGTAAAGTAAACACAAAGAGTGACGTACTGTATTATTTGGGATGTACACGAACACTGGGTATGTATTTGAGGTGCACGAACACCCTGTGGTGTGTAAACACAAATATTGACGTACTGTAATATGTGGGTATGTATTTGGGGTGTAGAGACAATCTGTCGCGTGTTAACACAAAGAGTGACGTACTGTAGTATCTGGGTATGTATTTGGGGTGCACGAACACCCTGTGGTGTGTAAACACAAAGAGTGACGTACTGTAATATCTGGGTATGTATTTGGGGTGTACGAACACCCTGTAATTGTAGACCTCATACTCGGCAGATGGCACCCAAGTTGATCTTCTGTGTTCTCCAATCACAATCCTCAGTCGATTCTTCTTAATCTTGCTTCAAGAAACAAGCAAATAAGTTAAGGCAACATTGGTCATTAAACACATAATTACACAATCTAACAAAGAAAAGTATCTATGAGATAGTGGTAACTCCTGAAATTACCCGCGGCAATCGGCAATGTTGTGAACATTTCCGCAGAGTTTTTCATTCTCCGCGGCACTTTTTTTTTATCGCAGACTAAAAAAGAAATATATATATTTTCTTTTAATGTATATTTTTTTCTTATTAAAAATAAAGTATGCTTTACGTAAAAATTGCCGTGGAAAATGCCGTGGACACGATTTCTCCTCAGCATTTATTTTGCCGTTGACATTTTCTTAATTGCAGGGTTTGTAGTGGCATAGTATGTTTAATCCACCCAGGAATATGTAATGTTGGAATGTAAGGATGTAAGAGTGTGCATAAGCTTCATTCTATTACAGAACTTCCTGCTTCAGACTGAACCAATATCGAGTTCAGAACATGCGAGCCATCGCGGGCGCTACATAGCGAATTGACTGGTTACAAACGTTCTCATTGGGTTTAACATAAAGCACCAGATTTAGTCTAGCGAGTGTTTTTTCAGTAATTTGTTCCTAAAGGTAATTGGGCACCCACTATTCATCTTGACATGAAATTATATCCCCCTCCTCCACCCCCATTCCCTCGAAATAATGTGTTTAAGGAACGCACCATCACGTGAAACGATTTAACAACTAGAAATAAAAATACAACTACACTGTTTTAGCAATGATATCCAGGGTCGGATATAGAATTTGTCAAAAGGAGGTCCAAAATATTTTAAACATACGACTAATTTATATTAGGAAAAAATAAAAATTGGTGACTGAAGGGAGGTAAAACTCCAAAGTCCTCATCCGCGTATGATGTCAGTTTCATGATTATTTGTTATTTGAACTTAGTTGCATACATTCTATTAAAGTTCAACGACTTCTCCCTGGCCAGTCACTGTCACAAACTATACTGAAACACTACTAGTATAGCAACGCTACATTTTTCTCAACTTCATAGAGGGTGATATGTATAAATCTATATATATACTGAAACTCTTAAAAACATCACCCAATATGAAATAAAGAAACACATTGCTTTTTAAAAGTGTTTCAGAATAGATACATGAACCCGATTATATATCATGAATAATTTCAAGAAAAGGAAACGCTTGCCGCATACCTCCTCACCCGGGGTGCCTAAACACCGGAGAGAAGCGAAAAGAAGCAGAAAGAAACGGAAGCTTTTTGCCTCTTTCCTCTTTTCCGCTCCTTTCCGCTTCTTTCCGTTGTTTGGCACCTCCAAAAGTGAAGAGCATGCACGCGAAATTAGCTTAACATGTATATGAGTGATGGTGAAGTGTATACATACTGAACGCAGTGGGCGGCTGTGATGAGATGTTTGCTGTCAATGATGCTGGCGCCGCATGGACTTGGATCTCTGAAGAGGTACACCATCCAGGGAAATTCGCACAGAGCAGCATCAGTCCCGCCGTATATCCTTGGAGTTAGCCCAACACCACAACCTGCTCAGATAACAAAGGAATATAGCAACAACAGTAAGACAAAGACAAAGAAGCAGGATATAAGGAACAGACAGGATGTTGATAGGAAAATTATCATGAAAAATATGATTATACTAATGAAATACGAATTAATCATAGAAGAAGAAAATGATGATGATGATGATGATTAATGATGATGATGATGAAGAAGAAGAGAATAATAATAAGAAGAAGATATAGCTGACGAAGAAGAAAAAGCATAGAAGAATGAGTATAATAATAATAATAATAATAAAACCCACAGCAACAACATCTTGATAATGATTTAGGGAAATTGTACAAATAGAACAACAGTTACATTGAGATGCTACCTCCTTAGTGTATAGTTTGGTCTGTGTGTGCTAAAAGGAACATGGTAACCAACTTGGCGTATAGTTTCGTCTGGGTGTGCTTAAAATAACATTGTTACCAACTTGACGTATAGTTTCGTCTGGGTGTGCTTAAAATAACATTGTTACCAACTTGACGTATAGTTTTGTCTGGGTGACTTAAAATAACATTGTTACCAACTTGGGGTATAGTTTAGTCTGGGTGTGCTTAAAATAACATTGTTACCAACTTGGTGTATAGTTTGGTCTGAGTGTGCTTAAAATAACATTGCTACCAACTTGGTGTATAATTTCGTCTGAGTGTGCTTAAAATAACATTGTTACCAACTTGGTGTATAGTTTCGTCTGGGTGTGCTTAAAATAACATTGTTACTAACTGGGGGTATAATTTGGTCTGGGTGTGCTTAAAATAACATTGTTACCAACTTGGTGTATAGTTTGGTCTGGGTGTGCTTAAAATAGCATTGTTACCAACTTGGTGTATAGTTTGGTCTGGGTGTGCTTAAAATAACATTGTTACCAACTTGGTGTATAGTTTGGTCTGGGTGTACTTAAAATAACATTGTTACCAACTTGGTGTATAGTTTGGTCTGTATGTTGTTGGTCTGGGGGTCCATGGTCTTGTTGTTGGTATTGGAGTTGTTGGTCTTGGAGTAGTTGGTTTCAAAATTACAGGCCGAGTTGTCGGTTTTGGTCGGTAGGGGCGCGGCGTTGTTCTTGAGGCCTGTCTAGCCCGACGAGCTATACAACATTTAGATGGAACAGGACAGAGGAATCCTTGGATAGGAAAGTTCAAGGCCCTTCTCCCAGAGCCGCATGCAACCCCGCAATAACCGTTTATTAACGTGCATACTGAAAATAAATAAAAACATTTGGAGAATGATTCATTATTGGTCTGTGACTTTGCGGTCAAAACAATATGACTATCTTCATTGTGAAAATCGCAGGAACCAGGTTTCAACTGATATAGATGGATAGGAATCACTATCAATAAATAGGGCCGGCGCAGCCTTGGAGGAGGGGGGCAAGAGGGGCATCCTCAACCATAATCTTCGGCGCTCCTCATTTATACATTTATTGACTCCTTTGTGGGCGCCCTTCAAATGACTGATGGCGCCCTTGTTCAGTCTTGCCACCAACCCACCACCACCACCACCACCCCAATATTTAAACGCCCTCGCCGGTACTTACCCAGTGATGGAATCAATTATTTGAAAGTATTTTGTGTAGAGATATGGTCTAATAAAAATAGTATCAATGTTGTTTGGATTTTATCAAGAAGCTTACAATTTAATTGAAGAAGATATATGGAGTTATTTTTGGTATTCCGTCGAATAATAAATTAATTTAATTATGGATTTTTTTATTATCACAAATTGTATCGTCACGCTTTGATAAAGGTTTTTTTAATTTAAAATCTATATTTAATATAAATATTTTTAGCATACAAGAAACATCATTTATTTATGAATAGTTATATAAATAAAATATAGGTAACGTGATATATGCATCAAAAATTAGTTCTGTTACCTACGTTGTACTGAATTTATTATAGCCAGTTTAAATATCACAAATGTTGATTTTGATCAAAGCTAAATTTATCTTTACAAATGATACAGAAGCTAATTTGACATTTAAATGTCAGACGACGGTATTATGTACATTGAGGTGAAGGTTTTTTTTTTGAATTGTGTAGAAAAAAGATCAGAGTATATTAAGGTGGTGAAATTCCAGGTTATGCAATTCTTTCAATTCTTGGGTATACTTAGGTTAAATGGTAAAACAAGTATTTAAGGGTTAATACTCACCTGTAAAAGCTCTTCTCACCTCGAGAGTTCCAGCGGCTAAATTAAAACATAACGCTAACGAAATAGCCAACACATGAACAGTCCATTGCATATTAACATCTAAATAAACAAACAAACAAACAAAGATGGTGTTCGTTTTACAAGCTTGGAAATAATTCTAATTTTTTTCATGGGTTCTATGTTAGGACAATATAAATCACACCCAATGCGGTGGTTTATAAGTCGCGTACACACGAGTTAAAGAGACTGTCGACGATACGTGTGGGAATGCTATCTATTGACAAGCTACGTATCTTTTGTTCCTAGACTGTTCTTTCATGTTAGTTGACCACTTTCCACGCAGGTCAGAGCTAACTGGGAAAAGACTGCATTGCCAGTCAGTGAAAAACAAACACTTTCTTTTAAGATTAAGAAATTGGGTGTAGTATCAAGTTAGTTTTGTTTGTGTAGTGGAGACCAAGCGCAATCAGTAAGCACTACATGCGACACACAAGCCGGCTTTTCAGTATCAAACGCTGAAACTCGGTTTGCAGGGTACATAAAAGATTTTAATTTGGTTGAGATTGACTGGTTTCAATTTGAACGCTGATAGTTGGCTGTAAAATGAAACTGGATAGTTAGCAATCCAAAACTGAAAAGAACATTAAAAAAATTTTAAATGGACATTTTGAAATGATGCAAATTAATATATTTGACACACTTATATCAATTCATATAATAATATATATATATATACTTTTTTCATGTTTTATTTTTAAATATTATTTTCTCCAGAATGTTTTACATTTACACACAAATATACATATAATCTTAGAAACACATTAATATATATTCATACATGTATACGTATATAATAATTCCTACATACATATATTTACGCATACATATACATATTTATGATATATATATATGTGACACATACACACACACACACACACACACACACACACACACATTTCTGGAGATTAATTAAATAGAAAATCCATATTTCTAATGTTTTTATACAGATTCAACAAAATTCATTTCTGTGGCAATACTATTTATGTTCTTTACCAGACTCAATACGTACTAAGTAACACTACTATAATGGACATAAAATATTAGTATAAAACAATTCTTTAGAAACAAATAGTGATAAGTCGTGTACGTCAGAACCAGATGTTCGGCATTACATGCATCACAATTTAATTGGTAATGGGTAATAGGTAACAAACAATAGATAAAACCATAGAAAAGTTATTAATTAAATTAAAATTGTGTTAGCCAAATATTGCATTCTGTATCTATTAAATTAATTAATTAACAGATGGGTGATTAATGCCGAGTGTATTATATAATATAATATAATAATAATAAAAATAATAGTAATAATAGTGACTGATGTGGCGATGTACTGACTAATAAGAATAAATATAACGCATATCTAAAAAAATAAAAATAAGAAATAAAAAAATAAAAATCGAACAAACCAACATATACAATTGCATCATTTTGTTCATAGTTTTCTTTTTCTTTTTTGTATATATATATTATATTTTATATATAAAAATTTGTTTGAGAGGATTTTGAAAATTAGACCCCTTCCAAATAACGATCTTTGTACATTGTGACACAGCGTTAGATATTTGTGACGGACCCTAAAACACAAACGCCGAATGACCCATCACCTTTTGAGTTGAATAATGTCGGAGGTTTTGTAAGTTTGGTTTGAGGTGGCATCCATTGATAAGGAATAGACCTGACTTTATTATAACTGCAGGTGATTGTATTGTAAAATAATTTTAAAAAAATTAAAAAATGGGGAGGAGAGATAGCAACCTTAACTTAGACATATATTTCCATTAACAATTAAAGGTATTTCGAAATATATGAAATTTAATAATTCAGATTCAAAAAATATATATTAATAAAAAATAAATTAATAAATTAATTAATTTAATAAATAAATAATAATAATAAATAAATATAATTATATATATAAATATCCAAACGAATATATTTTTTTTATAAAAAATTATAAAATAACAATAAATAAATAAATAACGTGAATAAATAAAACGAGTGGGATGTACATAAATATCAAAACTTGTGAAATTAACAATCGATGCATTCCTATTTCAGACAAGACACCCAGCCTGTGAAATAAACGTGCCTCCGAGTGAATAAAGGAAGATAGTTGTGTTTCTAGATTCCTCCCATGTGAAGTCACGTAGTTAAGACATCATTTCTAAACTTATATTAGTTATCCAATAGAATATCACATAGCTGAGACGTCATTTACATAATTATATTATTTAACGTCTCACGTTTTCATGATCTCAATTGTGTACAATGTGTTTACCAACTAAAGAAAGTCGAAGTTATCAAACAAAAGCATTTGTAGCCAGTACAAAACCAACTTCCTTCATAGATCTTAATTAGTGTGTTTTCTCGTGTTGCGCATCATCATCTGTTGATCAAGACCACGCCTCACCACCTGGATTAAGATACACGTGAAAAAAGTCCTTTTGAAATCGTTGACACTTTTAAATAATCCCATGTCTGTTTAATTGCAAGTGGAACATCTTATACCGGTCACAAACACAGGTTTAGCATGTGTACACACTCGAACTTTTGAGGAATGGTGCAAATTTATTGAAATGAAAACAAGTAGCTTCTTCCTCGTTAGAAGCTGTCCTGACATGACCAAGATAGTGCTCTCAAGACATCAGGTCAACAAAGGCAGATGGTACATGCATGATTTACACTACCATTAAATACATAGCCTGTAGAACTACACTAAATGTTTCAATGTCTGGTCAAAACAATTGATGATACTAAGCTGGAATGTGATGGTTGGCTTGGCAGGTAAATAATATTTATAATTTAATTTAAACATACATTAAAATAAATTTCTTTTTCATCTTTTCATTAGTGGTATGTATTATTAATAAAGCCAAACCTGTTCATGTGGCCACCTCTGTTAAGCAGGCATAAAAACAATTTCTAAACAAAAACATGTTTGTTATTTTGTTTTTCACTATTAGATCCTTTGGGGTTTTCTACCAAATACATAGAGGATATCATTTATTATCAACTTTATGTCCCGAGAGCAATTATTTCACGACAGACATAAATTTGATAATTCCCATGGGAAAATATCATCATCATCAACAACAAAATTGTCCGATTATGAATGTTGTGTCATTGAGAAATGTTGGGAAATGCGATACCAGTATGCAATAAATTTAATTGTATTTATGGTATCATGTGCAAATACATGCTATATTGCTCTGGTGATTTTAAACTAACACGATTGAACTCAACAACATATTATGTCAGCGGCTGAACCATACATTAAAGTTCTTCTTATTATTATTATTAATGTTTTTATGAGTTGTGTGTGTGTTTGTGTCTGTGCGCGTGTGTTCGTGTATATATGTGTGTGTGTGTGAGTGAGTGAGTGAGTGAGTGAGTGAGTGAGTGAGTGAGTGAGTGAGAGTTCGTGAGGGAGTGGGTTTGTGCATACGTGTGTTTGTGTATGGGTTTGTGTGTGTGTGTTCGTGAGTGTGTGTGTGTTTGTGACTGTGTGTGTATGCGCGCGTGTGTGTTTGTGTGAGTGACTGTGTGTGTATGCGTATGATCTCCTCCTCCTACCCGCAACAAAGCCTCTTGTTCCTTCCCTGATTTGCAATCACCTATCCAGACAGAATCAAGTTAAAATATAGGCGCAGGGTATGTATTATGATAAAGACTGGGCGTTGTGTAAAAATATCCATTCATATCCATTCATAGTAGAAACTGTATTTTGATTGGTTAACAAAGAATAGGTTCTGTTTTGATTCTGAAGTAATATACAGTCCTGACGGAACAATATTTTTTATTTACGATTAGCAACGTCATCAACATTCTAAAAAAGATTACTACAAAAGTAATTTACTAAATTTACATATAATTCATTATAAAATTATGTACTAATGACTAAATACGTTTATTTTCAGAAGAGAAAAACATGACACATTAGGAACAATTATTATTTGTATTTATTTTACGACCCCCCCCCCCCCTAACTCCTGCATGAATTTATCAATGGGCTATTGGGGGTCACACACTTGGAACAAATTAGTCTAAGTGGACAAACGAAATACCGTGATGACTGCCATGAATATGATATCGCTGGTGGCTACTCTTTCAACACATTTGCATCAATATATACAGACAACTAACAAAATAATTATAATAAGTCTATGTACAGTGAACACATTTAATGTTTCAAAGAGTAGTTTCCTATTAGTAAATGTTGGACAGTTTTGTCTTCAGATTAGGCAATGCTCACACTATGTTTGGGTGGGTTATTTTGTTTGGTTTTGTTTAAAGACACCACTGTAGCATATTGATTTGTTAATCATCAGCTATTGGATGCTGGATGTCAAACATTCGGTAATTCTGACACGTAGACTTGTGTACGTAAGCCTCCAACGAGTTTTGAACCACTGTCTTCAGCTTTAGAGTCCTATGTCCTACCGCTGTACGACTGAGACCCACTATGTTCATACTACGTCACAGCTCTGATAAGAAACGTAAAACAGGGTCATCACTGTTGGTTCTCTGTGTCACGTCTAACTGTTTTGTTGACAATTTGTTAACTCTTGCTTCTTCCAGGTGGTCACCCGAACTAGCAGAATGTGGGCAACTTTTAAGGCGTGACTTTAGATGAGGCTGATAATGCCAATGAAGCGTTGATCAATAGTGATTCAACCTTTTGATGGCAGAGGTGAGCACTGGGCGGATTTTCTTTGACAGGTGCAAACCACGGACTGGCACGACTCTTGGATAAGATGTGATTAGCAGCATTTGGAGATGGTTTAGCAAGACATCGTCTACATGAAGTATTTATTTAATGTGAAACAATGTAAAGAAATGGTGTTGAATTACTTTGTCGGAAAGCGCTAATACATTTTGGATGGAAATGTTTCAATTTGAATTTTAACATTAATTCTTTCCTTTCTATTCAAGATTAAACACGTACATTAAAGAGCTACCGGTATTAGTGTCCATCTTCCCAATATTCAAATAATACAATTTATAACAAAATGACCTCATTAAGCAGCTGTCTGTATAGTCGAAAGTATTTAGAAGTGGCATTTGTGGAAAATATTTAATTTATTCTATTGTCTAATCATGCATATAAAATTTTGTCAATTATACAAATCAGTCTATTTACCTATTTGTCACTTTGATTATTTGTTTATTCAGCATAATGATTTAGAATAACGATGTCATAATGATTTAGAATAACGATGTCATAATGATTTAGAAAAACGATGTCATAATGATTTAGAATAACGATGTCATAATGATTTAGAGTAACGATGTCATAATGATTTAGAATAATGATGTCAGTGGTTTGGAACTCTACCTCTTGTCTATCAATAGCAATACAATAAATACCACCCAAATATTAACAGTTTGAAAATCAAGAATAACGTTACAAACCAAATTATATTTCCTCGAATTATATTTACAGGTTATGGTCAACCAGATGGGATACAATTAAGTTGATTGGCCCATTATATTTTACAAATATAAGACTAAATTAAAGTGAAAGACAAAGAGACACAACTTTGTGTAAGTGGACACGTTTTAACAGGCTCGTATCCTGCTCACCTGATTATCCCCGTCTCAGGTTGACGTACGCATGTCAAGTGTCATGTCGTGTTGACACACTAACCCTTGCTGTGTCATCGTCATATACTTGTCAAATATGCCCGCCCCTATCAGCTGACTGCAGATAATTCCTTGCGTCTATATCTTCAACAAACTGAGTCCCTTTTTTCATTGGTTTAACTTATTTTTATACTTAAATTAAAAACAAAAAACATCAGATACACTACTCAGCTTAAAGGCCTGTCTCTCCAGGATAGAGGATAATGTTATATAAGAGAGGAAGCCCGTTACTGCCACACAATGTTACTTTCTACTGGGCGATAGAAAGCCAGGAGTGAGCCTCAGTGGTCCAGTAGTAGGACACTGGACTATCAGGCTAATGACAGAGGTTCAAAACTCTTTAGAACCTAGCCCACATTTGACTTCGTGTCAATATTACCATATAATTTGGCATTCAATAGCCGATGGTTAATAAATCAATGTGCTCCAGTGGTGTCGTTAAACCAAACATGCCAGATACAAAATCACTGACTTTGTTACACCATTTGTGTCCCACTGATTTGTGTAAGCATTGTACACCTTGATACTGAGTCGGTGAAACACTCCCACTGGCCTACAGACCAGTGGACCAAAGAGAGTGCTAAGCAAACTCACTATTGAGGTGTACAACACTTATACAGACCAGTGGATCAAAGTGAGTGAGAAGTTAACTCAATATTGAGGTGTACAGCACTTACACGGACCAAAGAGAGTTATAAGCAAATTTAATATTGAGGTGTACAACACTTACACAGACCAGTGGATCAAATTGAGTAATAAGCAAACTCAATATTGAGGTGTACAACACTTACACAGACCAGTGAACCAAAGTGAGTGATAAGCAAACTCAATATTGAGGTGTTCAACACTTACACAGACCAGTGGACCAAAGAGAGTGATAAGCAAGCTCAATATTGAGGTGTACAACACTTACACAGACCAGTGGATCAAAGTGAGTGATAAGCAAGCTCAATATTGAGGTGTACAACACTTACACAGACCAGTGGACCAAAGAGAGTGATAAGCAAACTCAATATTGAGGTGTACAACACTTACACAGACCAGTGGATCAAAGTGAGTGATAAACAAACTCAATATTGAGGTGTACAACACTTACACAGACCAGTGGATCAAACTGAGTAATAAGTAAGGTAATAAGGAGGTCATGTTCCACCCCCATAAATATTAAGCATCGGAGTGTTAGAAACACTGGCTGTTAACATTACTCTCTGCCCTAGGCAAGACCCCCAATAACCGATGTTTACTTTTGCGCTGTGGGTTGTTAAATAGATAAATAAATAAACCTTACTAGGCAGACAACCCATGCTGAGTCATAGGATAGCGTACTTTAACATTAATTAGATATAAGCACAAAATATGCTAAACCAATCAACCATTAAGTAAATACATACTAGACTAAGAAATAAAGCATCAAAAGAAAATCACTTTATTGAGTTTTATATATTTATATATCTTAAAACAGCTATTCAAATGCATAATAAGAGTACAATTTTTCAAACGAAAATGACGTCAAGATGATGAAGTTGCAACTATGAGTTTCGCGCCTTATAATGGCGATCATCATGGGCTGATCAGCGTTACTGAATGATAATGCAAGTGAAGTCTTTATGTTCTTATATACACGTAACTATTTCCTTAAGGAGCTCAGTGGCGGATCGAGGTGGGTTTCCAGGGCCAAAGCGCCCTAAATTTTGCGATTTTACTAAAATTATTATTATAATCTTTTTTTTTATATTATTATATTATTTTGTTAACGTTAAAGAATCCAAAGATTCTTTAGGGCCCGTAAATGGATTTTCTGGATTCGCCATTGAAGCCGATTGTTGTTTATAAACATTGATAAATTAACTTATTGTGCCACCATTATAACAATTATGTAGAATGTATTGTATACCATTTGTTCAATTATCAGTTGTCCTTCACAGACATTTTAAAATATACATTTTGTACTCAATTTGGCGAGTCCCACATTCAAAAGTACTGGAAAGTATTTTTAAAATTCGACAATTCCAAGACTAATAGCATGTAGCTACTTTGATAGGATTCCTGATAAGGCAATCATTTTTGAAGTTCGTTTATTTATCTTTCCATTTCAGGATCAGACCTTGTGAAGACTTGAACGTTTACATGTTTCTTTGAATCCAGTCAATGTGGGACACCACATTAGTGTAGATGGTTGGTCTGTTTGTTCGAACTGACCCAGCACAGTTCAAGTCGAACGCGTCAATAAGTCCCATAAGAACGAACCGGTTTCGACCTTGAAACACTTCCGGACAAACTAGCATTCCACCAGTATCTCCCTGTCAAAGACAAAATAATATATTCAACACCGTTATTAACAATTATTATTCAAATGACTCGTACGTATCTTGAAAAATAGTGGAATAGTATTAAAATAATCAAAAGGATGAGGTATGAATTTAATCTGTAGAACCTTCACCGGAAAGGTTTGATACTCATAAAATTATAATAGAAACGAGGATGACAATTTTTGAACCAGGAGTTAATCTTTATATATTACACTATTATATAAAGCTGATATCATTATACAATTATTCACCATATATTGTACTAGTATGGTATTTGTATTTAAATCTCTAAATTTCGGAAACTTAAGCTGATAGTTATAAAATTGATTAACCTAAAAACATAACTACGTCTCTGTCTTTCTTTCATTTGAATTTTTTTAATTATTATTTTTATTGTTAACTGACATATTTCTAACTGAAGTTTCTAGATAAATACATATATGTTGAAGATGAATAGATACTGATAGTTTCTGAGCAGTTTGACTGGTTATCAATATCCTTTATATACTTAATATTAACACAAAACCAGTCTAGTGAGTACCCTATAGCCTTTCCGTCCTGAACGTAGTCGTATTATTAAAAACATAATGACGTACAAAGCATGCGTCGGCGTTGTCGGCGACTGGCATGGAACACAACTTGTCATCACTGATACCAGATCCGGTACTACTTCCTATAAAACTATTGCAAGTAGTTCTTCCCACTGCACGAACGCTAGTCGCCTGGAGTTGACCACTACTGAAACCTACGAGTTAAATAAAACCCAATTATTCCAATATAACAATGATAAATATACTATCGGTTAGATATGAGCCAATTTATTCTAATTATGATATTAATTCACTTCTTCAGAACCAAAAGGTGTAAGTCTGGGTCTGGCACTTACTGGTATCACTGAATGCCCCTAAGTGAGCTGCATCTTGCACTCAAAGGGTGTGTGTAGGTTTCGGAAGCTATCCCACATTTATCTTGAAATCAAAAGATATTCCACATGAAACTTGTGTCTAGGTGAGAAACTGTTTTGGCCCTTTTTTCCATTAACTGCTACCACAACTTACAGCCTTTTGGTTCTGAAACAGCTAACAGTATTAATAATTCCAAGGTATTTTAAAACATTTTGCAGCAGTTCGTTGCATTTTTAAAACTCACTGCCTTCAGTATTGAAGAACCAGATCTCACTTTTGTTTGTGATATACATAACTAAATATAGTCAGCAATAGATAAATGGAATTGTTAACGTGACATTCAAATTATGACATGTTGGCTATAACCAGAGGTATGGCGAAAAAGAAAACACGGTTGTAGGCCGCCCACCATTCTATTTATAGCTTGTTTAAAGATACTAGGGTACTTCAAAAAGTTCTCGGTTTCACCCAGTTCCCGAAAGGATAGCTAATATGTTTGTGTTTACTAATGTTCTCCAGTGTTTTGAAATATAATGTGCTTAATGTTGTTCATTTTATACTTTCATGTATGTTGCTGTTGAAATCTGCAACTAGGTACCCCCTACTGACTTATAACACTCGGCAAAACTGGACAAAATTGAATTCAGAGCTATGATCAAGTTTCTAACTCTCTGACCCTTCTTTTGACTACAGCATACGATGGGGCACAGTCATCATACACAGCACATATGCGTCCATCTAATTTCTTTGGTTTCTTGCCATCACGAAACTTAATCACATTTCTGTAATCGTTTTTGTCCATTTTTGCTGAGTGGTAGGAGGAACCAATTGGCAGAATTTAACAGCAACACACCTGAAAGTACAATATGAACAAAATTAAGCACGTTATATTTCAAAACACTGAAGAACATTACCAAGCACAAAAACATTAGCTATCCTTTCGGGAACTGGGTGAGGCCAAGAACTTTTTTGAAGTATCCTCGTAATAAAACAATTGAATAATTGTAATTTAATTACACTATAATATTATCAACGAATGAATAAAGAATATGACGTGGTAGTTGTACCGTTAGTTTGGCCCCAGCCTGCGATGAAGCACCTGTCGTAGGTGTTGGGGAAGTAGCCAGCTCGGGGCAGACATACCGGCTGCAGACAGGACCGCTGGAGGGCCACGTCATATGGCAGTCTCAGAATCGCAATGTTACTGTCTGAAAATAAAACCAGTCATCGCATGTAATTACAGGAGAAAACTTAAATGTTTAAAATTTATTATAATCATAAATGAAGACAATATAAATAATATAATACATCCAAACATACAGACAAACACACACCCACATACACACACACTCACACACACTCACACACACACACACACACACTCACACACACACACAAACTCACACACACACACACACACTCACACTCACACATACACACACACTCACACACACACACATACACACACTCACACACACACACACACACACACACTCACACATACCCACACACACACTCTCACACACACACGTGTATATTGCTTAATAATTTATTTAATAATGTAGTTACTTGATGTCAAGGGACCCCTGTTGTTGGGGTTGAAGTTGGGATGGACGGTGATCGTGGATACTGATGACGTCACTTCATACACGTCGGCGTTGTCGGTGTCGTAGTCACCCACTGTGAGACGTAGATCTCCCGGTGTCGACTGTACGCTGTGGTGAATAAACAAAACATCAAAATTTAATGTATATTCTGTGGTGAAAAAAATCAAACATGTTAAATATAAGACATTTATAGTAAATGGTCTACAGACAAAACATGCTTCTATCACACAGGTTACTCTTTGGAATTATCAATGATGTGATTTTCTTATGCACGTTACCAAATAGGACATGATATACTACATCATTGGTGGCATCAGACCACGTTACTTGTTACAAAATCACTGGCTTGAACAAGAAATACCCCACACAATTGGGTGAAGGTGATCGATTCGATGATTTTCTTAAGCGAATAAATAATGGAGATTTTTTAAGTGTTCTGTGATTTTTGTGCGCCATATATTTAAATAGAAACCATTATATAGGACTGTCGTTAACCCAGAGAACGCAAACATAGCCAGAGGGCGCTGACAACCACTAAATTATTGAGAGCTGTTGCTAGTCTAAATCTGAAACAAGTGATCCTCAAGTGGTTTATCAAAGACGGTGGTACTAAGTACTGGGATGAAATCTCAGTCGAGCCATGGGATTTTTAATCTCATTATCGGGTCCAACCCAGAGTGAGTACTCCGCAAGGCTGTGGGAAGATATATACAACTTACACCTGCCAGTGGCCCACAACTGGTTTAACTGGTATGTGCTATATTGTCTGTGGGTTGGTGCATATAAAAGATCCCTTGCTGCTTATCGGTAAGGGGTAGCTGCATTGGTATGGTAGCAGCGGGTTTCGTCTGTCCTATAAACACTAACTCTGTTTTGGATAAACATCACAGGAAGCCGAGTTGAGTGTCCAGGGCAGTGTGCTTGAACTTTAATTGGATATAAACACGAAAATAAGTACAATCAACCTATATTGTACAACTCATTTTGTGAAGGTCATTGACTTAACGATATCAGCTATGTCGAACGCTGAAGAAGAGGAACACTAAAGAATGTAGTATACATACGGACTAACACACTGCGCTGTGGTGATCACTGTTCTGCTGTTGATGAGCACGCCGGAACAGAGAAAACGTCCACTCAAGTAAATGGAAACCATCCAAGGCCACTCGCAAGGTAGAGTCACATAGCCATTGGAAATTCTAGGAGCTGGACCACTTCTTCCACAGGCTTGAAAAGAAAATAGATCATGAAATAAATATTTAAATAGTGTTCATGCCATTAAAGTGATTAAACTATATGTGATATGTTCTGGAAAGGTTTAAATATGCTGTTCTGGAAACATAGGATGGCGAAGTGTTAAGCTGGCTGGAATACGGTGCGGTGAGTATAACTGCAAGTGGATTTTTTATTTATTTATTTTTAAAATTATTATTATTATTATACAGACGGGACAGTACATACCAAGGACTTTGATATAGCAGTCTTGGGGCACATGTTGGGACGAAATAAAACCAATCAGAGAATGAATCAACCGAGGGAGAACGCTCTACCGACCTAGCTAAATCCCGCTCCACAAATTAGAGTAAGAATCTCAATGCTTGTATAAACGTTCTATAGAACCGTGTATATCTGAGACAGAACATCCAGCAGAACATATTGCCAGGATGATTCAGCATACTGCGAGAGTTACAGAAACCTCTGTACTAATAGAGGAAAACCAGGAACATATAGTTTTAAGCCCAGTTTTTTCAGATTTGGGATCCAACCACCTGCATTTTTCACAAGCGAAATAAAAATAAAATAATACGTAATAGAATAAAAATGATAAAATTAATGTTTACATATTTGGTTAAATAGTCTGGCCTATTTATTTTTTATAGATAAACCTGTTGTAAGACAAACAATCAAATCTTACACAGATGATGTTTGGAAATGGAAACAAAAATACAAATTTTTATATTTATTCTGTCCGGGGACTTCGGAATTATCCGTCAATTGGTGGAGCAGTGGATCAGCTGATGGACTTACAACTGGTAGGTACTGGGATCAAATCTCAATCGATTCATGGGGTTTTCAATTTTGATGCCAGTTCCAACCCAAAGTGACTGTTTCGCAAGGCGCATTGGCTAGGCATATACCGTTTGCACCGACCAGTGGTCCACAACTGGTTTATCAAAGGCCGTGATATGTGCTGTCCTGTCTGTTGGAAAGTGCATAAAAAATATTCCTTTCTGCTAATTGGAAAGAGTAGCCTATTTGGCGGTAGCGGGTTTCTGATAAAGACGACGAGTCACATAATACCATCTATCTGACACCTAATACTTGCTGAATAAACAATGTGCTAAGTTGTCGTTAAACAAACAATTCTCTTCAGTAACATGAAAAACGAAGTCTAGTCTAATCGTGTTCTTACTAGGCTCTCTTCGGTTGTTAGGAGTGGCTGTCGTCTGCGCATTGGTAGTAGGAGTAGCAACTATAATGTCTGTGGAGGCAGGGGCTGACGCTTGCATGCAGCACCTTGTTCCTGGAGTCAGACAGTACACCTGTGTGCTGTATTCACCTTCGTTCTTAGTCCTGTCACATTCAGATTTACATGTTCCGCCATATCTTGAACAGTCTGAAATAATACCAAGCCATATTGTGAACAATCTAAACCCAAATGTCCTACCATCATCACATACTACCCAGTTCTCTAACAGTTCAGTTCAGTTCTGTCACACTCACAAATTCACCCATACGAAGAACAATCTTAAACAATAGAACGATATAAAGATAAACCAGTTGAAACAATCCCACCAAAACAAAACATTTATGTTTTCTAATTTATAATCTGAAAGGCAAAACTGTTATCATACTCAAATTGTATCACTGCACAATTCAGAGACATAGGATGTTTGTGAAAAATGAACTTTTTCTGTCTAACCTAGTTAGTAGTAGTAGTACTGTGATAGTGATAGGATACACGTATTTTAATCTTAACAACATAACTAACGGGAAATGGCTACTGCGCATGCTGGAAGATATCCCACGTGATTTTCAAAAACAGATTTCCCTTAAAACGTATCTTGATTATAATGGTGTTTTTATTTTATTTTTTCTTCTTATGTATTTATTTATTTATTTTAAAAGCTCTCCTGATATAGTAAATCTCAGAGTCCAAAGATATTTCTTTATTTTTTTCTACATTTTTTTAATATTAATTTTTTTTCCCAATATCGATTTTCTCTCATCCGATGTTTGTTTATTTTATCCAGAAGTGAAATAAGACGTATTTCGGGATGAAATGTGATGTTTTCGCAAACCATTATTATAGTAACAGCGAATCAGATAGCTGAAGCTTATCTTGGTATATGTCTTGTGCATAGATGCGGATTTGAATACAATAACATTGCTGTTGTTTTTATTATGTACTTATCTTGGTATGTGTCTTGTGCATAGATGCGGTTTTGAATACAATAACATTGCTGTTGTTTTTATTATAAACATGCAATACGTACGGAGACTGGGTGCACAACATGTTCCAAGCAAGCCGTTAGCACATGGCCTAGGTCCAAGATTATATTCGTTCACTGGACTAGTCAGGCAGTTCTGTCGACAGAATCCGTAATAGCGGTAACAGGCTGAAATAACAACGTAGTTTATAATAATAATAATAGTAATAACAATAATAAATAATAATAATATAAGAAGAAGAAGAAGAAAAATAACAATAATAATATAAATAAATAAACAAACATCGGAAACGTTTTGATTTTGATTAATAAAATTTAATGTGCAACAAACCTGCACGTATACAGCTCAGCTCCAGTTATTCGTGAGCCTTTAATAAAACAGTTGTGTACCACTGATTGGAACTATACACATTCCACTAGATCCACTCACGGGGTCTCATCTACCACTGAGCCACATTATACGATGATAGGGTCAGTTACATAGATACGCATATGTCATTGTTCTCAACGTTACAATATCAAATATGATACGATACTTTTATATTTTTGTTTTGTTTAATGACACACACTGGCTACGGGATGTCAAACAGTTGGAAATTTTGACAGCTTGACTACAGCTGGACCACTGATGCCTACTTTATATTTTTAATGCAGATCATACATGTAAATAATATGAGTATGTTATGGTAGCTGCTTAAATTCTTCATAAAGCTAAATGTAAATCTAATTTTCAAAATGTCCCCTGAAATCATTTTTATGGCGAAAAATATCCACACGTTAAAAAACCAGGGATCGACCTCTCCGATTATAAGAAAACTGCTAAGACAAAATTGAAATATTCAAATCGTAGGATGATTTTTTTCTCTATTCCATGGCCTTAAAAGTCCAATATAGAATGGTTAATAAATATAGTGTCATATAAAACAATAAAATCAAATAAAAATACGCTAAAATTCCCCGTAAAAAACGTCCATACAATCTTTTTTTCATATTTGTTTTTTTACATTCAGAATAGCTGTTTGATGATTTTCTTTATTAAGAAATGACACTAAAATGGATCACTAGATCACCCATACAGTGCATACTCACTATTGTAATATATCTGATACGCAGGTCTGAAGATCTGTGTCCAACCAACAGGATAACACACCGCTAGAATGAAGCAAAACAACAGAACTTTCGAGTTAGCCATCGCTCATGTGGTGTGTTCTTTTACCAGAAATACTTGAATTTATCCATATTTATTACAACTGGGTTTTATATAGAGTACAAGTCATGACTGTAAGAGTTTTTTTCTCGTCCGTAATCATGTTTTTTTTACTCAACACGTTGCTGAATTTCGTTCCGTAAGTTTTATTTGTGACTCTTTTGTTTGATCGTTAGCTGTTTTGTTTGAAAGCACATTTGAAGTCATCAAGTAAAGTGTGTAGTTTGTTTTCGTATTCAGAGCTTTGTGGGCTACTTGTGGCTATTGTAGTTGCCGTGATCTTTTACAAAATAACTACATACTAGTATTTCATTGTTTCCATCCTTTTCTATCAGAATCTGCGTCTCACGGTCGGGTAATGAGAGTCAGTGGTCCAGTGGTAGGACATCGAACTCTCACGCTGAAAACACCAACTGAAAATATGTCGGAGACTGGCTAACAAATGACTAATAAATAAAGAATTAAACAAAACAAACAAACAAATAAATAAATAAATAAAACCTGACGTTCAGGTTGTTCAGAGATTGTCCAATGGAAAATGGTGTTCCCAGATGTTATCTTAACGTATTTCCTGGTTAATTTCACTCAGCAATAGTCCTGTAGGTAACGTGTGTGGATAACCTTCATGCCAAGAGGTCAGCATAATGATCCACAAATACGACTGAGTATAAATTTTAAAAAATGAATTACTTTTTAAGATTACCTGGACTTTTTCTTTAATTTTTATTGCTGTATTATTTAAACTTCAACCTTGTGTAATCATGTTAATCACCGTACGTACATACAATGCAGTGGGTATTTATATCATCTTTCTAATTTCCTTTACCTAGCTGAAAATTCCTTCATGAACTGCGTCTGATACACTTGAATATTCTCCAAGTTATTCGGGATTCGAAATGCGATTCGATTCGATTTCTGAATATTCGATTCGAACTTCGATTCGATCTGTAAAATGAGATTCGTATTATATGTGTTGAAATAATAAGTAATGTATACGTCATTCGATTTCTGAATATTCGATTCGAACTTCGATGCGATCGGTAAAATGAGATTCGCGTTATATGTGTTGAAATATTTAATTTTTTTAGGTGTTTTGTATATCTACTACTTTGAATAAACCCATAATGATGAAGAAAATGGTAGGGAGGGGTGTTGTTGGTGGGAGGGGGGTTAGTGGGTTTTGTTATTATTATTATTTTTTTCTTTCTTCTAACCACGGGTTACATGTGTATTAGGTCACGCTAATCACCTGTTCAGAAAATAACTGTTAAACTGCCCATTCGCAGTACTAACCGACTCTGATGCTATATGGTTACACTATCTTAACTGGTGGGTACTGAGATGAAATTCCACTCGAGATTGGGTAGGTGTACACAACTACACCCGTTAGTGGTGCACAAATGGTTGATCAAAAACCGGTGTTTGTGCTATCTCCTCTGTGAGATCATGCGTATAAACGATCGCTTGCTTATTGTCGGTAAGAATAGCCGTGTTAGTTCGGCGGCAGCGGGTTTCGTTTCTTTTACTGACACTAACCTCTGCTCTGGACAGACAGCACAAGAAGCTGCGTTATGTGACCAATACCTACAGCTAGCTTTAAGCTTAATTTGATATAAGCACGAACTTAAGTACAACCAACCCACCAAGCAACCAACCAACCAACCAACCAACCAACCAACCAACCAACCAACCAACTAGCTTGTACTTGTTCCGAGGCACGCGTACTTTAACACAGAAGTCACTCACCCATTGCATACGAACTGGTGTTACCTCACGCACACCGCCAAATCGACACTATGTCATTGTTTAAGTTCTTCTCAATTAAATACAATGTCCGCCTCTTCAACACGTGTTTTATGAAAACAATTCTACACTGCAGGGGTTCCCAACCTTTTTCACTCTGTTTACCCCTGGCAACGTTTCAAAAGTAAATGTAGCTCTACCCTGTAAATGTTACGTTGGATGTCATTGGATACCGACGTTCTTAAAGGATTTGACAAAACCAAAAAGTCTATTCATCCAGACGAACTCTGACTATTTGGTCTCGTTTGGCTATTCAGTTTTGACACTAACAAAAACAACTAAACAAGGCTTTTTTTAGATATTGACTGTCATTTCAAAATTATCTCATTAAAACTTAATACACCATGATTTTTAAAAGAGATCATTCTTAGATTACAAATGTTTTAAAACTTAATACACCATGATTTTTAAAAGAGATCATTCTTAGATTACAAATGTTTTAAAAATTTTAGATTTAACCTTCTTAAGTTTAGTAGGCTAGCCTTCTTAGGCGCTAAATAGCGATTTCTTTAGATAAGCGTCCAAGGCGTGTTTGTATAAGTACATGATGGTGGAAAAATAAACCCGGATTTTTTATAAACAATGTCTTCACACATAGAGGAGCATGCGGGGTGTAACTGAAACATAGAGGAACATGTGGGATGTAACTAAAACATAGAGGAGCATGCGGGGTGTAACTGAAACATAGAGGAGCATGCGGGGTGTAACTGAAACATAGAGGAGCATGCCGGGTGTAACTGAAACATAGAGGAGCATGCGGGGTGTAACTGAAACATAGAGGAGCATGTGGGGTGTAACTGAAACATAGAGGAGCATGCGGGGTGTAACTGAAACGTAGAGTATACGCCTGTAGTTTGTGGATTGACGGTTCGATCCCCTTCAGGGGACTTATGGTTGGCCCAGTGTGGTAGAGAAGGTTATCTGGTTATCATTTGTCTCAGATTTACTTCTCACAGTGGACTCAGTGGGTAGTTTGGCATTACATTCAGTTGTCAAGGTTGTGCGGTCTTGTCTTTAGGCAATACATATGAAAACCATGTATGACAAATATCATGTGTCTTTTCTTTTTAACACCTAAAAGCCGCTGATAAAATGATGTGCTTGGGTGGTCTTAAAACTTATTTTCCAATTTAAGTTCAGATATACTTGTTTTGTTAGTGTAGTGCAGGCACGTACGCAGGATTTTCTTTAGGGTGGTGCGTTTGTGAAGCCCTGAATGTTTTATTTTCGTTTTTAACGTTATTCTAGTAAATTAGCGTCAATCCAAATTTGTATTTACGGACCTCGACAGATTTAGGGGGTGCGTGCGCACCCGTCGCACCCCCCCCCCCCCCTCCCCTGCGTGCGGGCCTGGGATTGATTCCATTATAGACAGCCCGTAGATAGGGGATAATTATAAAGGCAACCCCCACCCCTTGTTCAAAAAGTGGGGGGGGCGTAACCTGTCTTTCACCAGTCAGTAGAACAAAATATCCACGTTAATGACTACAATTCTCTTCTATCAAATGTTGTAAGCTTTAGTTTTAAAAAATAAATAAATAAATTACTATGCTTATTAAAAGGACTATTTTTTAATCGTTTTTTTATTTTTTATATGCATCTTCTCTAGCTTTACGCCGACTTCACATAAACTAAACGATTATAAAGATATGTAAACTTTGTAAATGTTTGGCTTCTGTTTTTTCATCGGGGCCATTCTTTACTTGATTTATTGAACAGTTTCTAAAAATACATATATTTGTAGTCTTCTGTCTACGTATTGTCTGAGAGAAAACAAGGACTACAAATGAAATAATACACATAATGATAAATGCTTTTCTATCTTATCTTTCTTGTATTATTCTTTCGTTATTATTGTACACATACACAAAAAAAAACATTTTAAAATTGTCCCACAGACACGACAACACATACCACGGCCTTTGATGAACCAGTTGTCGACCAATGGTTGGAACGGAAAATAGCCACGATTATAAAGATCAGAAAACGTAATTGTTTGGCTTCTATTTGTTTTCTATCGGGACCATCTTTTACGGAACAAACAATAATTTATTGAACAGTTTCTAAAAATAAATATATTTGTAGTCTTCTATCTACGTATTGTCTGGAAGAAAACAAGGATTACAAAAGAAAAGTTTTCATAATGATATATGTTTTTCTATCTTATCTTTCTTGTATTATTCTTTCGTTATTATTGTATATTAAAATCTAAACACAGAGGTCAAGATATAAAGTATAAGTTGCTGTATTAAACGTTTTACAGGGAGGGGGGTGTAGCTCAAACAGTAGTTTGTACGCCTCTGAAGCGGTCGGTCGTCGGATCGATCTTTCTCAGTGGACCCAATTGCAGTTTTTGCTATTTTCCTTTCCAACCAATGAACCACAACTGGTTAACCAAAGACGTGATAGGTGCTGTACTGTCTGTGGGACGGTGTATATAAAAGACCCCTTGTTGCTTATCGGAAAGAGTAGCCTATGAGGAGGCAACGGGCTTCCTTTAAATAAATATGTCAGAATGACAATATAATTGACATCCAATAGCCGATGATGAGATAAAAATTATTTAATGACACCTCTAGAGCACACTGATTTTAATCTTATCATCGGCTATTGGACGTCAATCATATGGTCATTCTGACATGTTTATTTAGAGGAAACTCGCCGCCGCCACATAGGCTATTCTTTCCGATAAGAAGCAAGATTTTTTTATATTCACCGTCTAGACAAGACAAGAATTTATTTACACTCGGGCCGTTTCTCAACGGCGTAGGAGGAATATATACAAAAACAAATTGAAATATACACATGACAAGATGGTTGACCATACAAAATAA
>JAULBS010149461.1:0-12231 GCA_032355785.1 Symmetromphalus regularis
CCTTTTCACAGTAAATCCCACAGTATCCACTAATTTCGCTTTCAACCGCTGACACATTAAAAACAACATGGCGGTCGAACAAATACGAAACTTTCAATTCATCTGCTATCTCTGTGGAGTCTTTAAAAAATAAAATAAACCAGTCACAATGTAATATATTATTATTTTTATTTACAATGCACATCGCCACTCTTCCAACAATCCCTCTCTTCATTTCCCATTCCTCCCCTTCCATTTCCTGAAAGTTTCTTATCTGTGACGTATTTGTCCAAATATGTCGGTGGTTGAAGACAAAATCAGTGGATACTACGAAAAGGGATGTAACAAGCGCATAAGTTGACAATTTTATTGTATATATCTATATATTTCTTTAGTCCAAAATGGGCTGCTTATTGATTATCGATTATTGGTTGGCATCCCGTCCAATGTGGGCCATATACCCGCTAAAGAGCTACAAACGCTTCAGTTTCCGACCAAAACATTACAAGAAATATATAGATATACAGTGTATACAATAAAATTGCCAAATTATGCGCTTATTACATCCCTTTTCACAGTAAATCCCACATTATTCACTAATTTTGCCTTCAACTGTCGATTGATTTAAGAACAACATGGCGGACGAACAACTGCTTTACAGATAAGAAACTTTCTGGAAATGGAAATGGAGGAATGGGAAATGAACAGAGGGATTGCTGGCGGGTTGGAGGAGTGTTGGTGCGTGTTGTAAATAAAAATAGTAATATATTACATTGTTTATTTTATTTTTTAATGACTCCACAGAGATAGCGGATGAGCTGAAAGTTTCGTATTTGTGACTTATTTGTTCGACCGCCATCTTGTTTTTAAGTCAATGATTCAATCAGCGGTTGAAGGTGATATCAGTGGATATTGTGGGATTTACTGTGAAAAGGGATGTAATAAGTGCCTAAGTTGGCAATTTTATTGTATATTTACATATTTCTTGTAATGTTTTGTTCGGAAACTGAAGCGTTTGTTGCCAGAAAATTGCAGGGCTTTGCTCTGTAGTGGGTATATGGCCCACATTGGAGGGGATGCCAACCAATAATGGTACGGTTATAGAATCTGTCCGCCACCAAGTTAGTAGTGAAATCCTCAAAGAATCAACATTTTGCAACTTTATTGTGTTTCCCCATTCCATAGTAAATGATAATTGATAAAATAGGGCCAGGTTTAGGGTTTAAGTAAGGGTTAGGTTAGCAATAGTCTAGGGTCAATTTTAGGGTAGGGTTAGCTTTAGGGTTTGGTTAAATTTTAGGGTTAGGTCAGGGTCAGTTTTAGGGTTAGAGTCAGTTTTAGGGTTAGGGTTAGATTTGGTTAGGGTCAGTTTTAGGGTTAGATTTGATTAGGGTCAATTATGGTGTGTGTGTTTTTTTTTTAATATAATTGTTTTTTAATATAATTTTTAATTCTTTCTTTCCCCCACAAAAAAACATACTCCAATTTTTTACGAATCCCCATCAAAAAATCCCTCTTTTAGACACTTGGAGTGGCGGACAGATTCTATAATCGCTCCAATATAATTATATACTTAATATTATGACGTACATTTGTATAAAAGTTTGAGCATACGAATGTTTGACGCAAAAACAATAAAATAAACAACATTATGGTACAGTAGGTAGTATTATCTTTCTAGAAATATATTTCCTCCATATGTTCGGCAATCCATTAATTTTTCGGAGGGGGTGGGTGGGGGAGAAAGTAGAAGTAAAAATGTGATGTTGTCTTAATACTTGACTTGTCTTAATATTTGACAAAGTATCAGTATATTTACCTAGTTCCATTAGTTATCATTATGTATGGCAAAATGCAGCTGTATATATGCAATTTACATAGAGAACGGTTAACTTCCACTTTATAAAAGACAAAAATATCCAAAAATAGTCTACATTGTTAGCTAAACATATTTGACAATATCTATTTAAATTTTCTAATAATATTAAATGTATTTTTAACGTGTTAATATGTAGTCTAATTTTACTCAGGCTGGTATATGCGAAATGTTTCAAAGAACAAGGGTGCTCAAGGAAGGAAATAGTATAGAAAGAAGAAGAATGGAGACCGCGGGAAAGATTTCCGCTCTGTTGGACTCGATTTCTAATTCAAACAATCAAACAGCAGTTTTAGAATCATTGAATACTTTGTTGTCTGTGACAAGCCCACACGAACTAAGCCAGATTGCACCTAATGTTTCTTTTGATGTGATTTTTGACTGTCTATCTTCAGAAAACAAGTGTGTTAAGTTGATGTTGATGACTTGACAATATTTGAATAAGTTATATTTATCTCCCTTAAGTCTAAGCTTTAGTATATTTGTTATAATAATATACCTAAAGACGAACTCTGCGTAGTCCATGGCTACTTCTAGCCATATGAAATGTATGCAGACTACATGCCAATAGATCAGAGGCCTACTAACATTTTGATAGCCAAATAATCCATCAAGTTCACCATAAAAAATAAATAACACAAAGTGATGGAGAATAATTATTCATTATAAATTAAGCATCTGAATCATCTTCTGTGCGTAATTTGTGGATGTGTCCAACACTTTCTAAATTCTACTTCTAAGTTTCAGTTCCTAATTTATTAGATAATCATATAATGATATATGATTATATTTATATTATATGTCTAAAATGATGAAAAGAAATGTGGGAACTCAGGGATAACTCTGAATGAACTGAAATATTTTAATTTTACATACAACACTTAGAGGCACTGATATTCCATTTCAGAATTTAACAAATTCTGTTTTTTCTGTTTCAGTAAATTTTTATAATTTCATTTTGTGTTCCATTAAAATATTTTCCATTAAACATACACATGCACACAGGAAAAAATATAGAAAAAAAAACCTTATCAAAGATTCAAATCAAAACAAGAAAAAAAAAAATTAAAACTTGTTTTATACGCCATGTCATCAAGTTTGGTAATTCTTGGTTTTTGCTAAAATCTTTGACTATAATTAGAATCGATCACACAAATTTTTTTACTTTAATTTTATAATTTATTTACCAAACGTGAAAACCAAATTTCATTGTTTTAAATTAAAACAAAAATTATAAATAAATCGACTCAAAATATGTAATAAATCTTTAACTTGTGTAATTGTCAGAGAATTTGAGCAAATTAAAAAAAAATAACCTCTGTTTTGTTCCGTAAAAATCGTCTGCACCAAATTAATTTGGCATAACACTTACAAATATCAGTGTAGTCAGGTATCGATTATTTATGTTTCTAAAATGCGTCTGGAAAATCTGTTTAATTAATAAACTGCTCTATTTGGAGTTGAGTAGTAATGTTTTTTGGAGAAAATCAGGAATTCTGTTTCAGATAGGTTTTTCTGTTTTTCCGTTATCGTGGAAAATCAGTGCCTCTAAACACTGACAGACCAAGTATGACATATTAATAAAAATAAACACTTTAGGGTAATGATGCATTAATTTCACAAGTTCCAATACTTATATCAAAGTCTGTATTTTTAAAACACCGGTTACTTTTAAAAATTGGATATAAAACATACATATGTACATTTGTTTGATGCTATGTAACTTTATAAATATATTTTTCATTTCAGGGAGCAAGTTGAGCTTGCATGCAGTGTTTTGTATAAATTTTTGTCAGCTTGTGACTCGACACTAATTTTGAAAAGTTTCCAAACAGAACTGATCAAATGGCTGTCACAGTTTGAAAGACCTGTGAAGAGGCTTGGCCTAGCTCAGGTATTTTTGTTTCTTTGATGAGAAATAATGTATATATATATAGGTTTGATACAGGAATAAAGATTCCCAGCTTACTGTTATCTAACAAACTATTCAGTGTTCACCAGGGGATTTAAGTTTACAGTGATGGAAAATACCCAGAGAGTGAAAATCAGACACTAATTGTATAAATTACATAATATTATTAAAGGCATGTTCAGTGTAGGGAAATTGAAGGAGATAGTTCATGAGAAAGTTATTGCTGCAAATCACTATCTTTTGTTTTCCAATATTTGAGGAAAATATTTTGTGGTAGGCTGTGTAAAATTATGTTTTGTGTCTTCCACCATGGTTATTTATCATTAAGAATCTTAATACCAAAACCAGTTAGATAATAATATATTTGTCAAGTTTTAGGTTTTTTCCAGCACCCTTCTTTAATGAATGCTTAAACATTAAATACAAAATAACATGTGATGCATTTTCAGAAGTTCACATTGACCTCTATGTATACTGTTTATTTATAAATCCACCCTGCATGTAATTGATGTGAAAGAGAAAGAAGAAACTTGGTTTTAATATTATCTTCATATATTTATTATTTTACTTTCATGTACAATGTTTTTTATTTTATATACAGTTAACTAATGTTGTGAAGGAGAATGAAGAAACTCTTGCTGGTTACCCAGATGTGGTTTTCTGTTTGGTTCAGTGTTTAGCCGATGACAATTTAGAAGTTGCAGAGAAGTCTGGAGTTATTCTGTCAAGTCTTGGTTAGTATAATTGTTATTATTTATAATCATGTTTTACAGAAGTGAGGTTGCAGTGAAATGGTTTGTCCTTCCATACCTTTGAAAATGTAGTCAGTAAGACATCACAGAGTAAATTAATTATGTTTTAGATAATTGTCCATATCAGATATTTAAAAGAAACATCGCTTCAGGAGTTGTTTGTGAACAAATTTGTATTAATCATAAAATGTTGATTAAAATTCACACCAAAATCAAAATTTTATGCATACAAATTGTGGGGTGGGGAAGGGGTTGTAAAATGTATACACTTTGTATGAATAGGAATGTGTTGAGAATTGTGAGCAACCCCTTATTTCTAAATATAACTCCTGAAATTGCCCGAGGCTGTCGGCAATGCCGTAGAGATTGCTGCAGAGTTTTTCATTAACAAACTCAGAGTTGGAAATGTGTGAATGCTAAAATTGCCATGGAAAATGCTGTGGACACTATTTCTCATAGCATTTATTTTGTTGTTGACATTTTCTTAATAGGGGTTGTATATCATAATATATGTCACCATGTACTAACTAGTATTTTGTGTTTTTCTGTTCAGGACAAAGTGTTCAGGGGCTGTCTGTTCTGTTTGGTGATCCAATGAAAAAATGTTTACACGACATCATGGCTCGCAATGATGTGGTCAGGTTCAGGGTTTACAAGGTTGGTAACAAATGTTTATCTGTTATTTGTAAAGCAATCCCTGAAATTGCCCGTGGCAATCAGCAATGCTGTGGAGTTGTTCATTCTTCATGTCCTGTTTTTAACAACAAAATAAAAAAAAAATTCAAGATTTCTTTCTTTCTTTTTATTAAAATTAAAGTATAATTGACGTAAAATGCTGTGGACACTATTTGTCCACAGCATTTATTTTGCCATGGACATTTTCTTAATTGCAGGGGTTGTGTAAAGTTTCAGTTAACAAACTAAAACATATCATAGTTTATATTTTTGTAGAGCTCCCACAACCCCATCTCGTAGTCACTGAATACTTGTAAGTGTTGACTTTTTGCATATTTCTTAACAGTAATTATTGGAATGAAGAGACAGAGCTGCTGTTTAACTTGTTGCAGGATACTAAACTTCTTGGGTTATTTCCTAATAATCATTTTCTTTAGAGACAGTTTGAACAATGTTTAGAGGAAGGAAATATGCAAGTAAATATTTTTCAAAAAGCTGCCAGCCTAGCCAAATTTTGACTCAAAAGATATTTTAGTCTGATAGAATACCATGGTCAACAAGTAAGTCCCCAATCCTACCTTTCCTACAACAAATAATGCACATTTTCTTTTAACTTAGCCTGACCTCTGGGGTCAGGTCAGAGGTCAGGCTAAATATACAATAAAAAAGAAAACACTTAAAGCTTTCTCGGTTTTCACTTTCTTATGTTACCATTTAAATATTTAAAATAAAAATGTCTTACAGAGATTTTTCTTTGTGTTACAGATGATCGTTGACATAACGCGCATCTCGAAGGTGGCGATGGATAAGTGTGCGGAAGCTGGAATGTTAAATCAGCTGATCACCGAGATGAACCAGGATGACATTTTAGTGCAGCTCAACTGTTTGGAGATGCTCTCTGACCTCGCTCAGGAGGAACACGGCCTGGTGTTCCTCGACAGCCAGGGCATTGTCCGCAAACTAGAAGATATGATGTCAGATCTTCAGGCCAACCCCCTTGCAAACTTCTTGCTTCCAGGTTAGATTTGATACTTGATGGTTTGTAATATCTCATATCCTTGTTAGTTTGCTGTAATGTGATAAATGGTTTTATCATTGATTTACATTATTTTATTTTACAACATTTATCACTTTACCATAGTACAGGGCTCAAATTTTAATTTTTAAAGGGCATGGCAAATGTTAACTTTGGTTTAGTAAGAACACTAAGGGCACCTAGGCAGATTGGAGGGGCACCAAGACAAACCTTTCCTTCAAAAGAAGGGCACTAAGGCAACAGGCTATAGCACAAGGAATGAAATTTATACAACATGGAATGTACATAAAGGGCACGAGGCAAACAGCATTTTTCTTGCCGTCGACAATGTCTGATTTTCGGGGTACCGTGGCAAATAAGAGGGGCATCATCGGCATTTGCCTCCGGTGCCGTGGTGAAATTCAAAATAGCTGATTTAAAAAAAATGATGGGTGTGTATTATTAAACAGATACCACTAAATCTATCAAAAGAAGTGCACTAAGTTTATTAATTTCATTATTGGATAAGTATAATGTAAGAAATGATTTCATCATTATCACAAGAACACAAAATAAATTGAAAAATAAAAAGTATGATAAGTTAGAGGGATTTAAAATTTCCCCTTTTAAAAAATACATGAAAGCATACTCTACAATAAGAAAAAGGATGCAGGCTTTTTCAGATAAGTAGTACAGTAATCTCTGGAACATTGATGGTATGGTAGTTACCAGTATATATTATAGTTTTTCCTTAATCTTTCATTTAAATTTACATTTGACTCCTTTCAAAATTGGTGGATCTGCCTTTATAAAGTAAGGTAAAGATTATGTTGTAGAAATCACATTTAACACAGTTTGTGGTTTTATTCTCATTTATATATAGATAGGCATAGAGATAAATATTTTATTATTTGTCTAGAAAGTGTCCTCTAAATTATCTGTTAATCTGTGGTTTTATGATAGAAAAAAAATAGAATAATAATTGAATATTTCTTGACAGGTTTAATGAAATTTTTTGGTGGTCTGGCCAGAATCCACCCAAAAGAAGTGTGTGGCAAGTTTAACAAGTTTACACACACTGTGTTTGAGAGTGTTGATGGAGCAGATCGCAGCCTTCAGGGGGTCGCTATTGACACTATCAGTTTCATTGGTAGTACGGTGGAGGGAAAACTTGCTCTTGAAAAACTAGGTTTGCTACATTTTTGAATATGACATTTATAAGAATACTAGCTTTTTGAAAAAAATAACAATAATGTTTCATAAACTTTTAAAAGTTGATAATTAATCTATTTGATTTTATCCTTTTCTGTAAAGTCATGACTCGCTGACAAGTATGTTAATTTTTAAACAGCTGGTGTCATGTGACTGGGATCTATCGGTTTTAAATTCAGCAAACTATTTTTTTTTCTGATTTTTGTTCAGCCAATATGTGTATTGTCAGACATGGAATAAAAATAAAATTTCATTCGATCAGTTTTTAAATAAATGTAAGATGTAATGATATTTGATAGATTGAATGAAAAATGAAAAACTCACTCTTGAAAATGTACATATTTTGTTAAATACTACGTATCGAAAGGTCTATTCAATTAAAAAAATAGTTCTAAGTCAATATAAAGTTGAACCAGTCTGTAACTTTATACAAGTAAAAAAAAAAGAAGATGTAATTTGGTTTTTTGTGTGGCAATTTGGAAATGTAGCTTTAAAAAATAGGTAATTCTAAAAACAAATGTGTTGCATAAAAAAAGAAACAACTTCACTTGAAACAGAATACATATTAGTGTAAATTATTAGTAGTAACAAGGATTATGAATGAAATTGGATGGTTACGGCACAAGTAAACGTAATATGAAGAATGTTTGTTTTCATTTTATCAGGTCCTTCGATGGACAGTTGTTTGAAGAAATTTGGAAACATTATTAAGAACTCTATGTCTGACCTGAGAACCAGAACCTTACAGGCAGTGGCCATTCTGCTGAAGTTAGCTGTAAGTGATCTAGTTAGATAATCTTGCTGAGGTGCAAGAGATCATAGGATCTACACCCCTCACCTCCCTCATTAAATTAGACAAACCTACATAACTGATATATCAATGCCTGTGGTATAACTGTTGTAATTGATGAAAAGAGCATTTGAAAAATCTGTTGCCCCTATTGCCAAAAGTGTTCTGTGGCAGACTCAGACATTTTGAGCAAAGGATCTCATATTTGACATATAATAATCTAACAAATATTAGCTGGTTATTAAAATTCAAATAATGTCCTATGGTGTATTTAATTAAATATTTCATTCCTTTAAAGTATATATTTTCTGCAGTTTGATAGCCTCTCCTTAGGATTATTAATGAGAAGATGTTGACTTTAAACTAATGCATTATTTGCTTTATTTGAAATTATTAGATAAAAAGAATTGGATTAAGATTGAATTAAATATTTCTGGATGTCTTATTGCTGAAGACAAATTGCTTAGAAAAGTTGGTTTAAATATTTTTCTTATAATTATTTTAGGTTGAAGACCAAACTATGGAATTGCTAACACTCACAGAATCATGGTTTCTCAAATTATGTCCAAAACCCTTTGATGTCATTTGGAATATTACTCGACAACCATTTACAGACATTCGTCATGACTGCTATGGACTTCTCCAAGTGCTGGCCCTCCAGCCATGGGGACAGAAACTCATGAATGAGACAGCTGGATTCAAGGAGTTTCTGCTTGATCGATCTACAGAAAGTAACAGAGAAGGGAAGGAAGCAAAATTCGAAATTATTAAAACGTTGGCAGATTCACCAACAATTATTGAAGTGTTTGGAAGACCTTTCTCTCTGAGGATAGCGGAGTATTGTCACCAGGGAGCATATTTTGTGAGAGCCCAGGCAGATGTTGCTTATGAGGAAGGCTGAATGTGAATTTTTGTATGACCAGTGACTTATTTAAATTAATAAATGTATTATTTCTCAAAAATTGTGCTTGTTGTTTAATAAAAGGCCTGTACAAAATATTTGCAGAGCTGGGATGCATTAGGAAAATCTGGACGTAATGTAATAAAAATTATCTTATTTAAATATGGGTTTTTTAAATGTGAAAAGCATTTTTGCAGGGTGTTTTTCATCACATTTTGCAACCCTTTGGCAACAGATCTGTAAATTGTTTGATACCTTAATTTGAACATTTGATTTCTCTTAGTTATCAAATTTATTAATATTTATAACTGAAACTGCTTTGTTGTTGAAACGAATTCCCTCATCTACATGCATGGGATTGACACAAAATATTCTTTTTGAGAAATTTGAAACCAATAAATGTTGTTTAGATGGACAGCAGCAGTTTGGTATAAATACAGTCGAACCAGTTTATATGGCAACCCGTATTAAGCAGCCATCTGTCTCGACGGGCCACTTATCGTTACTGTTATGTGCTTCCTTAAGATTATTTACAATATATTAAAGTTTACCACTGCTTTGGAACTAAAGTCCCAATAGCAAACAAATGGTGGGGGGAGTGGTTTCGGTGGTTTACCTCCACCCTCCTGTTTTTCTGTGAAACAATTTTCCACTTTGTGTATAAAAAAGAGGAAATGAGCAGAAACGGATACCTATTTAGGTTCCCCACATAATTTAAATAGTATCACGTATATCCTCGCTGGAAAATGCCTTAAAAATAAATGGGGACCCCAAAAAAATTTGACAGTTGAACTCCCCCTTTCCTTAAAACTAGTGTGCGCCTGTGTCCCAATTGTTTTGTATACTAATTTTAATAATTTAAATTTCTCGAAGGTGTGAATGATTGAGACATTTTAAATTTTCACTTGAGAAGAAGTGAACTGATTACAAATAATAATTAAAACATATATTTTTTTATTATCTGAAGTGTTTTTAAAATTTATTTATCTGTTTATCTCTAATTCAAAATGCAAGATAGCCATTCTGCCCTCTTGATTACATTTCACTGAGATTATGCGTGTCATGCATGTAGACCTACACAAACAAGATGAACAAGTGAATAGCTTTTGACATATCTTTTGGGGCATAGCTATGGTGAGAATAACCAGTGTAATTTACTTAGGAGCATTCAGTTAGATACTGTTGCATGTTTGTAATATCTATAAACTGATAACTTTTGGGACTATTTCAAAAACTTTATCACGATCTTTTTGTTATATTTAACTTTTTGAAGGCTTTTAAAATAACAGAAATAGCATCTAAAATCATATTTGATAAGTACATATCGTGTTTTAATGAATTATATATACTAGTATATAAAGTAAAATTAATACATGTATGTAACCCACTATTTTTATTATATATATACAAGGGAAGATAACTCTAGTTATTTTATGTTGACATTGTTGCAACACGTTCCTGTAACTCACGTGTTTGTTTCTTAAGTTGACATGATGGCATTTTCGCCGTTGTTTCGATCTTGGCACTATGTGTATTCATGTTTTGTCAATCATCAGAATTTGAACACATCAAAAGTCATAATAAATATGGCAAAATGTACATTTTCAACTCAAAGTTCATTAGGTCAAAATACCAAACTTGAAGTTGAAGTGGAAGGGCAAGCAGTTTCAGACTCCGAGACGGACGTTAAGCCTTCTAAAGAAGATTCAAAGAAAACGTTTCTGGTAAATAATATTTTTATTTATGGGTGCAATATGACACCAAAAGCACAATGTTTTTTTTTAAAGTTCTTATATTGCATCATCTTATTAGCGATCTAAGCAATCGAAAAGCGTGTCATTGACGTCAGTTTTTATTTAAACGAAACTGATAAATAAGCATGAATTCGACATCCACCGCCATAATAATTAGACACCCTCCTTTAAAATGGCTTTGTAATTATTGGTTTTTCTTCTTAAAGATTAGGTTTTGGATTTAGGGGAGATGAATATTAAAATCATCATCATGCTGTATTCTTATTTTATTTTAACCAAATTGTGTTGCACTGGTGAAAAATTTGTGTTAAATTAAAGCTTCACATTTTTTACAAACTGAAGATTCTATATAAATGGTCAAGTGTCTACTATTCATGCCTGTCATAATAAACATCACACGTTTACCAAGTAATACTATGCTCCATAAAATAAAAATGTGTTATAAACATGTAAATAATACCATGATGAATATATTTATAAAAATGAGCTTTTGAAAGTAACCAAAAGTTTGAAAAAAAGTTATCCAATTAATTCCCTGTGAGTTCTTGACCTTCATTACTACCTTATGATGTCAAATAAAAATTATTGAAGCCAACTTTAAAAAAATTATTCATGTTACAACGAATAGGGGTAAAATTAATAAAATGTCTTCTAATGTTATTGGAAGATGTACGCGATTCTAATAAATAATAATAATGAATGTTTGTTTGTTTTTGCTGTTTTTTGTTTGATTATTATTATTATCATAGGTGATATATTTTTTTTGTCACCACTGTTCGTGAGATCAACCCAATTAACAATAAATTGATGCATTATTATTAGGTCGTTTCGGTGTTGTAGTGTTAATAAACTAATGGTTTTTCATTTGACACTGATATTATTATCTCGTTAGATTTTGGTGACAGTTCTTTAACAATGTTAAATTTAAAGGGAAAAAAGAGAAACAAAAAAACAACAAGTTATTCAAAAGTTCTGAAGAATCCATAATGTTAATGGTGTGTCCTACACCGGTTTTCGTAGAAAGTATGAAAAGACACTCTCGTCTTCTGTCATGATGAATTTTACCGGATGTTTTTAACCAGCATTTTATTTTTAACGATAAATTTATACAACTTTGTGCTTTCTTTCTGATATGTAATATATGTAAAGTAATAATGAAAGATCACTTGGTAACATTAGTAAACATTTATTTATTTATTTTGTCTTTCTTTGTAGATATCCTGGATCCTGGCATAACTGTTATTAAAAGTGAACTCTGCATTTTATAAAAAATGTTTTTATTTTTTTCAAATTTGTATGAAACACTGAAAACTAATTTATTTATATATTTATTTGAAACAGGTTGTTGGTTTAGGTAACTGTGAC
>JAULBS010149472.1:0-12230 GCA_032355785.1 Symmetromphalus regularis
ATTGTTGGGTTTTGATTAAATTTGTTTTTAATGCCTTTTTTTTTTTTTTTTTTTTTTTTTTTTGGCAAACGTTTCACTACTGGTAATATTTTGATATTACAGAACTTATCAAAGAACCATTGAGAAAAACTGATGCCTGTTTGAAACCTGCATTTAATGATCATATACTAGTATGTTACAGGTCGATTTCTAAAATTTTAATACACAAAGGCGACTGTTTAATGAACGAGTTTTTCTCTTCTCTTGTGCATAGGATGTTCTGGTTTCTTCAAGCGCAGTATTCACAAGAACCGGATGTACACGTGCAAGGCGCAGGGAGATCTGAAAAGTCAGTGTCCGATAGACAAGACTCACCGCAACCAGTGTCGATCGTGTCGTCTCATGAAGTGCTTCCAGGCAGAGATGAACAAAGATGGTAACCTGTGTTTATATGTCTATTAGAAGTCAGCAGGTTATATCCAGATAATAACATTTTCTCATCGGTCACCAATTATTTGTCGTAACTAACTTTGGTTATATATAAAACATATTTTTAAAATATCTTTGGACTCCCCTCCATTCCAGATTTCTACTTCCGCTTCAGTAATAAATGTCTAAATTAATTTATTTTTTTAAAGTACATATAGGATAAACGAGAGTTCATTTGACTTAGGAATGTTCCTGTTACACTGATTGGAGGGTTTAGGATATTTTTAAAACTGGCACGATACAGTTTATGCTAAAAATCTATAATAGGCACATATAAACAAAACTTAAAACATTGATCTACAAAAACTTCCAGAACATCTAATTTAGGAATGAGGTTCCTACTCCAGTTTTAATCGGGGTTTCATAATTCCGGACCACATGAAATTATACTGCACGAGGAATAATTTATTTATGGTACCTATGATCGTTCACAAAAATAAACGCCATATAATTCATCTATTTGTCCTTTTGTTTCTAGCCGTGCAGCATGAGAGAGGACCGCGAAAACCCAAAGTGAAGTGTGAGTCTACGGACTCACGACTTCAGATGCCGCAAGACACCCCCATCGACCTGAGTGTCGCCAGGAATCAGCAACATGGCCGCTTCAATTTTACACCAGATTACTTCCAAAAGTTTAACACAAGAAATGACCAACAAATGGTGTTCATGGGTTACCATAGTGACACGTTAGGCGAGAGAGTAGGACTTCATGCACCATCAGCCTTTACGACACCCGCCATTCTGCCACCCATGTTGACATCACAACATGATATCTGGCACGAAATGATGGCTCGTCTGCTTTTTACAATCATCAGTTGGGTGAAACAAATACCAGCGTTTTTAATACTTTCTCAGTCAGACCAGGTGAGCTGAACGTTGAGTGTATTCTACACTAATGTTATAAAGGAATATTTCAGTCAGTTAAGGTATTGAATCAGATATTGTATCCTCTCAGAATCTGCCATATTGGTAGGTTTTTTTAAAGTTTTACGTTCATGAATGTAAGCCTGGTGAAACAATAACATTGGCATAAAGTATTCCTGAAAATATAACACATATAGAAAAATATTGCTCCCCTTATGTTTTGTTTTGTGTGGACTGCATAATTACATAATGAATTATCAAAGATTGTGTTGAAACTGACTCTTAGCCACTTGCTGTTTTTTTTTTTCACAGACAGCGTTATTGGCGTCATCATGGAAAGAACTCTTTCTGCTCGGCATTGTTCAGTGGGGAATTCCGATAGACAGTCGTGGAATTCCAGTAGACGGTCATGGACTCCAGTTAGATACTCGCAACAAGCATTGTGGACTTAGTTTATCTGATGAGTCAGCTGTCCAGACGGAAGTGGAGCGGTTGAGTGAGACGATTGCTAGGATACGAGAAATGGCCATCGACCCCACAGAGTTCACCTGCCTCAAAGCCATAGTGCTCTTCAAGTCAGGTACGTGCATGTTCAAATTCAGGTGTGCATGTATGCGTGTGCGTGTGTGTGTAACTATCATCTGTATTGTCCTCTTCACAAGTCGGGCATGTTTGTAACCATTGTCCTTTCAGTGAGGTGTGTGTAATAATCATCTTCGTCGTCTTTACAACTCAGATATTTATATTATTATCTTTATTATTCATGGTTTCTTAAAGTCTATACCGTTTTGTTGTTTTTTGTTCAAATTAAATTCAAGACTCCTAGCTTGTTTTAAGAGATGAGCGCAATGGTTTTCCAAGTATGAGTGAATGTATGATTAAATTGTTATTTCTATGTGGAATTGCATAATAAGATATTAAGACTTGTTTTATAGCGTACAAGGTGTATATTTCCATTAGACTATTCCTTCAAGTTAGTACTGTTGATGATGGAGACATAGCTAGCATGAAATTGTTTTGTTTCTCTATTATTATTATTATCATCATTATTATTTATGATATTGAACATTTGTGTTCTTGATGTCTTAAAATCATGCTTCTGCTTAAACTGTAAAGAAAGCTTGTTCCTCCATGTCCTCTACCACTCTACACGGGTGTTGAATGTGAATGAGTGTATGATCATGTTATGGTTGGTGTTGCAGATTCGGCCAGCCTGAAGAACACGAAGTGTGTAGAGGCTTTACAAGACCAGGCTCAAGTGATGCTATCGGAGCACGTGCAGCTCAACTACCCACGCCAGCTCGTGCGTGTGGGTCGTCTGCTCGTGCTCATCAGCAAACTGCACGCCTTCAAGACATCAACCTTAGAACGAGTTTTCTTCAGAGGAATTGTGGGAAATATATCAGTTGAAAAACTCCTTGGCAACATTTTACATGGCGATGTTATTTAGAAGTAAAACTATTGAAAAATGTGGAAGTTCTGTGTATGAACTGTTCATACATCGATAGTCCATGTTGTGAAAAGTAACAAACTAATGTACATGTGTATTTATTATGTTTATGTGTTGACTTTTAGCAACATTTAAAACACTTTTGTTGATTTTTGTTGATTATTTAGTGTTAGTAAAATAAACCATTATGTCACGTTCTTTTTTGGAAATGTTTGAAATGACATATTGTGAAATACGTGTACTGAAATAACATTAGAGTATTTCTCTCACTAGACTATTAGATGGTATGGTGTGTTTAAATATATTCTTGTTCAAAACTGCACAATTGTAGAAAATATTTTATAACCACAAAACTAAGCAGTGAATGAGGAACATGAAGAATTTGTAACAGAACTGAATTTTGTAATTCACGAGTTGCGTGTTGATATATAAAGTCAACGAGTTATCACGAGGTCCTAACAAATACCAATATCTCTGAACTTGCATTATGATGAAGTCAATAAATATATTGTTACGTGGATTCTTATTCATGTTATCATTGTGGCATTGTCAAAAACATCTTTGTAAACACATTCCATTTTCACGAATCATTAAATACTTGTTTTAATGTATCAAAACTTAAATGTACAGCTATTTTGAAGACATCAATTTTCAAATACAGTTTAACAATAAATATATTAGCTATGCATATCTGCACACTTGACCAACCAAGCCAACTAAAGTAAGTCTGCATCCATACCATCACCAAGATGTGTAGGTAACACCTATCATGATAATCACCGTCATTTTTGTATTCCGATCATCATCATAAATGGTTAAGACCACCACCATAATCATTATGACGATAACCCACCATAGGCTCAACATTGTTCATGCAGTATATGACTGTAATGCTACTGTCAGCCCTTGTGTCCCATCAATTTTGCACATGCGATTCTTAGGGGGATGGGTGGGCGTTGGTTTTGTAATTATGGTTTAAGTGGCAGTCCTCATCTTGATCACATCGCAGGACACTTGCTGAACAAACCAGTTCCCGATATGTGGTTTCTGGCTGTCCTTTCCACCCAGTGGTAAATGACACAACCATTAGAGTAGCAGTTCTCCCATTCAGCTATGTACTGGATTACTATATTTTATGGAATGAGTGACAGTTTACCCATTCAATCCTATACATCAGATGACATCATTTGGTTTGAGTGGCAGTTTTCCCATTCCGTTCCATATACTGGATGACTATAGTATATGGTGTGAGTGGGAGTTTGCCATTCCGTCCTACATATTATATGACTATATTATAAGGTTTGAGTGGAAGTCTTCTCATTCCATCCCATACATTGAATGATCATAATAGTTTGAGTGGCAGTCTGACCATTCTGTCCTATGTATTGGATGACTACATTACGTGGTTTGAGTGGCAGTCTGCCCATTCTGTCCTATATATTGGATGACTACATTACGTGGTTTGATTGGCAGTCTGACCATTCTGTCCTATATATTGGATGACTACATTACATGGTTTGGGTGGCAGTTTGACCATTCTGTCCTATATATTGGATGATTACATTACGTGGTTGGATTGGCTGTCTGCCCATTCTGTCCTATAAATTGGATGACTACATTACATGGTTTGAGTGGCAGTCTGCCCATTTCATCCTATATATTGGATGACTACATTACGTGGTTTGAGTGGCATTCTGACCATTCTGTCCTATATATTGGATGACTACATTACATGGTTTGAGTGGCAGTCTGCCCATTCTCTCCTATATATAGGATGACTACATTATATGGTTTGAGTGGCAGTCTGCCCATTCTGTCCTATATATTGGATGACTACATTATATGGTTAAGAGTAGCAGTCTGACCATTGTCCTATATATTGGATGACTACATTATATGGTTTGAGTGGCAGTCTGCCCATTTTATCCTATATATTGGATGACTATATTATATGGTTAAGAGTGGCAGTCTGACCATTTCATCCTATATATTGGATGACTACATTATATGGTTGAGTGGCAGTGCACCCATTCCACATCCTCACCATCAGTATTTAAAAAATGCTTCATACCAGTAAGAGGCAACATATTTGGAAATGTGCATAAATTCAAAATGACCAACTTTTTTTCTGATGAGTAATACAACAACAAATTGCAGCAAAATCAAGTTAACATTTATTGCAGTAAAACCTTCAAACCAAGCTAACATGTTTAAAGGTAAAACCTATATCAAGTGTTTTTTTTTCAATAAATAAGTGTTTTCACAAAATGTACATAACCTCCACTTGAGCATGTCAATGTATTTGCAAATCAGAAAGAAAAACTCAAATTTCATTGAAAAGGTTTGAAAATACACACTAGCAATGTACAAAATACATATTGATTATCTCTAAGAGATCTCGCAGGTATTTCACATAAAACATTGACAAATGCACTACTTTTAATATTCTCATCACTATAATGTAGTTCTAGTATGCATGCTTTTGCAGTAATTCACAAAATCTCTTATAAAACACACAAATAAAAATGGACATCTTTTTTTAGTTAAAATAATGGTGACAATAAGTTAGAGCCAAAAAGACATCATGTCATAGCCAACAAGACATCATGTCATAGCTAACAAGACATGTCATAGCCAACAAGAAATTATGTCATAGCCAACAAGACACCATGTCATAGTCAACAACACATCATGTCATAGTCAACAAGACATCATGTCTGACGACTCAGTTCTGAAAATAGTCCACTGTACACAATATCCTGCTTCTTTGCTGCGAAACTCCTTATATCTGAATGACAGCGAAACATGAAAGAAGCCTGACTTGCGTATGATGATGATACTGGACAGAGGTGTTTCAAGCCCTGTGTTTGTGTAGAAGATATACCTAGCCAGGATGTATGCTTCTTTATGAAACATGGCAAGGTAAGATGTGTGTGTGTGTGTGTTTATTAAACGCAAGCCAGGACACAAATGATTTTAACTACAATGCTAGGAATATATTCAAATGTATCTATAGACGAAGTGTACTCCTGCTGCAAATGAAGCAAGGATGAAGGCTGCTGCTATAAAGGGTGTAAGTAGTTAGACAAACAACACATAGATAGATCACAGTCCGAGTACATGGAATACATGTATGTAACAGTTATTAAGTTGCTGTGCATGCCAGGACACATTGTAGTGTATATACACGTAATGCCTGGACAGAACATTATAGTTTATATTTATATAGAGACCACTAAATGAAATTCTGTTTGATACCATCAATATTACAAGTGCATTTTCAACAATGCATCATGAGTGAAAGTGAGTGATTTAAGATTAAAAATACATAAGTTGTAATATAAATGGTATTAAAGTCATTTAGTACTTTATTACTTATCCATCATTAAAAGATGTAATATTTGTTAGAACATCTATAAATTTAAGCTTTGTTGTTATGTAATTTCAAAATAACAGTAAGATGCATACGATCATTCACCTATGACATCATCATTCTGTACGCAACAAGTAGGTAATATACTAATAAATGTATATGTTACAAGGTGACTACAAACAGTTACAAAATTAGTGTACATGCTGTACAGTATACTATGTAGAGTGTATAATGCCTGGACACAACATATTTAGCATTTATACATTGCAAGGTCACTACAAAGAGTTACTGACTTACTGTACATGCTGAAACATAATGTATTGTGCATAATGCCTGGATACAACATGAAGTAGTGTACGTACACTTCACTGGGTGACTAGTCATATAGATACATGCTAGGTGTATAAGTAGATGGTACTGTAGAAAGATCACAGGGTGACTATACTGTGCATGTAGGTTATTACAATACTATACACGTCTGGACACAACACACTGCAGTGTACACAGTTCTTAATATATTAGTGTTACTTGATTACATAACAATATATTGCTATAATTAACAGGATGTTCAGGAAAGTACAGTACAAATAACCAGCTGAAATACAGTCTTCAACATTCAACATCAACAATGTGTGTTGATGTCTATATGTTAAAGAAAACTGCAGTGTTCAAAACAATCTATCAAAGAAAGACTCAAAGAAATTTTCAATAAAGCTGTGATGGCATGCACTCAATAATTACTGTCAAAAGAGGATACCAGCATGTGCAAAATGCTTTCTGATCCACTGATGACATCCTTCATGAGCCCACCTTTTAATACAAGGTATTGCATCAGGCATTTTTAAAATTAAAGATGCGTCACATTATCTTATAATTTAAAATACTATTTTGTACAAATATTCACATACAAACTGCTAGTTGGAAGTTTTACTATATAATGATTAAGTCACGGAAACTGCTCATTGAGTACAGGCAGTTTGTATTTACTAACACTTCTCTAGTTTAGTTATAAAACAGAAAGAATCCAACCCAATTTATAAATTTGTTTTCCTTCATAAGCTGTGTGTAGTCCAGTGAGCTAGTTAGTATGTGCCGTACTAGGCTGAAGAATCTGCAATTGAAGCTATACAACAAACACAATATATCATTTCAAGTTAAACACAAACTGAACCATTGTATGATTCTTTGTTAACTTATCCAAGTATCATCAATAGAATATCAACTGCAAAATGTCAACAATGAAAATCATTTTTTAAAATACTACATTTTACACAACTCTTGTTTGGAAAAACAAATATTTTCGGAATGAACATTTTGTCAGTAAAATATTTTTTAAAGGTCAGGTTTACAATATTTATTTATCATTGTTTTGATGTCCTCAATCTTTATGCATGATACAGTCTCTCGTGGATGCCAACATGTCATCATTGTCACTTGGACGAAGTGAACCAATTCAAACACTTTCTCCACTTTACCAGCAAGTGGAAAATACTTAATGTGGACACCACTTAGGACATATTGGTCATCATGTGAGGCTGATGGGGATGATACGCCTTAACAACACTTCTTAATCTTCTCTACGGAAATAACCTGAAAACATTTAATGTTTTAAACATTGTCAAAACACTGTGACCTTATTGACCAGTGTGGAGTGTTTTTACTCTCCTGAAATATCTATGAAAGACTCAACTATAACAGACTGTTGGTCCAAAATTGTTGCAAAATGGTAATAAATAATAAACATCTCTGACCAGCATGCAATATCCAAAGCTTTCCTAAGGTGCCCTTAACAAGATAGTGGTATGTATGATCATTAGCCTTTATGGCATGCAATTTAGAGAGTAAAGTTGGTTTACTGGTGGAGCCAAGGCACAGGTGAAGCCTGCATATTTCACACTGATCAAGGGATGTGGCAATAGATTAGCACAGATTAAAATATCACAAGTTATCAGACCTGATAAATAGCTGGACACTCACATGTATAAAACAGCACAATTAGTTTGTCAACTAGTCAAATATGCACACTATATAAATACATGCAGCAACTTTCACATTTCAAATACTCAAGTCTGGAAAACCCAAAGCATACTTTATCTGAAGCCAGCACTCAGAAGCCAAACCAAACCGTGGAGTCACATCTGAAGCATAACCATTCTGTTCTCTCTACAGCCAAATCATCAGCCAAATTATGCAGTCCTCTCTACAGCCAATTCATGTAGTCCTCTCAACAGCCAATTCATGGAGTGATCTTTATAGACTAATTATGTAGTCTTCTCCACAAACAAATCAAGCAGTAGTCCATGCTACAATCAAATTATGTAATCCTCTATACAGCTAAACTATTGAGTAGCAATCCTCTGTTCTCCATATTGACTAAGAAGCAAATCAAATCACTGATGATGCCCAAGTCTTCACGAGTTGCACTCCAAATACTTGGAATGAGGAATATTTCCACTGTGAAAAAAGGACAACACATGACATGGTAAACTGTTGATAACACACTCTCGGAGTAGCACGCCACAAAAACATCTGACAGCTTCATCCAGGCAACACATAAGATTGAGAACATCACAATACTGCACAACGGTAAGCTTGGTCCAGTCTAGTGCACTATTCGGACAAGATGGGTGTACTTGGATAGGATACAGATCAGACAGTATCTGCACAAAGAAGTCAGCGGACAAGATAAAGCCTGGACAGCATCTGTTAGGAACAAGTTTTGGTGACTGAATATACATAACTACATAGATTAGATAGCATTGACAGGACAAGTCTCGGTGACAGTCTAGATTTTAAAGCATCTGCATGGACAAGTTTTGATGACTGGATACATGCAGTACTGTAGGTCTCTAAAGGAGAGATGATAAGTATATTTACAAAAAGTTGAAATTTTTATAAGAAATTCTTGTCATTAACATTTACAGTTGTAAAACTGATAAATACAATGAGACAATATTATGTTTCAAAGTATTCTAATAAGGCAAAAAAAATAAAAAATGCTTAATCATTAGCAACAAATACAGTTTTTATTCATATTCCACACTGCTGGGTAGAATATTTAGGATGAGGATTTTTTCTTATCACAACCATAAACTTGTTCACTGATTAGACAAACCAATGCCTGGTCAGGATCTTCAACAGTCTTTGTGCACTAAATACCAGTCTATACAGATATTGCCTTGAAAGAACAAAAGTGTTGTCAAACTAATGCCTGGTCAGTATCTGCTTCACAGCCCTCCTCCACAACCTGCCAAAGTTGTCCTTCCTCACTATCACTGTCTTCTTCCCCCTCTCCTATTCCATAATCCTGCAAGACTTGCACAACACTCTCCTGCTTCTTCACCATCAAGTCCTCGATCTGCTGCCACAACACATCTACATCTTGCTGCTGCTGCACTGCCACATCATCTAGCGTTACATAAGCTGCTTCTCGACTGCACAATTTAGCTATATTTGCTGCAGAGTTTTTCTCAGTTTCAACGGTTAACACAGAATTAGGTTGTCTGGAATCAGTGACTTCACAAGCTGGCTGCTGTCCAGACATACTAGGATGCTTTACAGAGTTGTCTTCCCTGTCAGCATTGGTGTTAGATTCAAGACATAAGGTCTGAAATACAAACGAATAAATTTTTTCAGTTATGCTAATGGCATGTTAAAAAATAAATTTGCACAGAAATTTCAATGTGAAATGGAAAATGAACTGTCAAAATGAAAGGAGAACAAAGTGCTTGCAAAAAGATGAAAAATGAGATTAAGTGAAAATGAATATAACTTTGTAATAAAAATTGTGTAAAATACATTTACAAACACAAAGTGTGTAAATTAAGTTTACAAACACAAAGTATATGAAATAAATTTACAAATGCAAAGTGTGTAAAATAAGTTTATAAACTGTGTAAAATAAACAAAAAGTGTGTAAAATAACTTCATAATTACAAAATGCATAATCAAACTTTATTAAAAAAAAGTATGTAAAACAACTTCACAACAAAAAATTAAAAAAATAAATTTTGTAATTAAAAACAATGTCTACTGTAATTTATAACCAGAACTTGTTTAAACTAAAGCAGCTTTTATAACCAGAAAGGGTGTAAAATAACTTTGCAAACATTCTATGGAATGTGCAAAATAACTTTGCAAACATTATATAGATTGTGAAAAATAACTTTGCAAACATTCTATGGAGAGTGTAAAATAACTTTGCGAACATTCTATGGAGTGTAAAATAACTTTGTAAAGGAAGAAGTATGAAAGTGACACTGTTCAGTACAGACCTGTGACATCTTGTCGAGTGGACTTCGTCTCCTCGAAGGCTATGATTGGTGTAGGACTAGACTTGGTCTCACAGTCAATGTTGTTCAGGTTGAGTAGGTCTGACTCCCGCTTGTCTCCGTTGCTGTCATGTTCAGCCTGCGTTTTCAACTGGACGGCCAGATCAATGATTTCTTCAAAGTCGTTACTATGGCTCACACTGTCTATCACTGACGTGCTCTCCGCTGATTTCATACTAATACTGAAACACAGACAAACCATTTAGTACATCAATAGTGGGTGAGACCAATTTTGGAAATACATTTAATTAAAATGTTGAATCGAGTTTAATTTTAATATTAACTAAGATGTCGACTGCTATGAAGAAGCCCTGTTCCAAGTTTTAGAATGGTCTAATAAAAAATTTAGAAGGATAAAGAAAATGTAATTTCAGAATGATGCAGTAAAAAGAACAGTAGGGACAGATTTTAAGGAAAAGTTGACAGACTATTAATCAGTGAGGGATAGATTGATATAAAAAGAGTTCCATTGATGAATGCCCAAATCGTAAATTCACATGTTTATATGTATTTATCACAAGCATCAGCACATACCAGTGTGCAGGCGACAAATCAAGTTTTGAAAATTGACTACTCAATTAGAATTTTTTTTAATTATTTTGATAACAAAAAATTGCATCACAAAATGTTGTGATACCAACTGCTTATTTCATGTCTTTGTACATTTAATATCTTTGAAGGTGAGACCATAACTACATATAAGTTTTTTTTTAGTTATAAGCACCTGTAGTAGTTTAGCAGTTAGTAATCTCTTTAATAAATCAACCCATTTGTCACAGTGATTAGTAATCAACTAATCAAATTGTGTGCTGATACTTTCCTGGCGTACTTGTAAGACTGGGTCACCACAAACACTGGCAACTGTTAAACGATAAATGTTCAATGTAAACCACCTCATTTTAGTTTATAATATCATATGCATGTACTTGCCTTGATAACATGAAAAGTTTGTTACTTGAACCAACACCAAATAAGCACGAAGCCTTACAAAGTTACAGTGCACACTGTGCTAGTATTACTCAGATGAGTTAAGGAATTTGAGCTGCGCTACAATACAAGCTTAGAAAATGTCCACATATTTATACAATGAGGTGTACGGCAAATACTACCTACACGCATGTGTACCTATACAAGGTGTGGCTAACACATACCTGTGTGATGTTCAAAGGTAACACTAGGTCATATTCCGGCAGCTTGCCATGACAGTTTGTGACATTAGTGGGATGACCTCAATACATTATATTAGTGTCCTCCCCTACCTGAACATAGCCTGAGCTTCTGTGTCACCATTTACACAAGGCATTAAACCAAGCTATGCCTACAGGCCTCTTGACAGGCGTAATAAACTCAAGCTATTCTTAGACAGGACCTGCAAGTTGGCTGTGCACTCAACCATGACAATACCACAATACGTTCTGTAAAATTAATTAACTCCTTCCCTCACAAAGTAACATTAACTCACAGGATAAAAAGGTTGAGTAATGTTATTGTAACATATTACTCTTAATTAAATAGTGCCCAAATAAATAAATTAATAATTTTAAGCTTTTGCAATATTATTTCAATTTATTACTAGTTCTCTGATAAATAAAAACAATCAAAAATAAAAAGCTTTTTGGGCAATTCAACAAAAATGTCAACCAAATCATCAAAATTTAAATTTGAATATATACAGTATTAACATTAACCTTAATATGACTATTAATAATCAAATCAAGTGATTCTTGACAGTTTTGCTTTAAAA
>JAULBS010149483.1:0-12229 GCA_032355785.1 Symmetromphalus regularis
GGACATTGAAAGGATCCACAATATCACTGAGGACATTGAAAGGATCCTCAATATTACTGAGGACATTGAAAGGATCCACAATATCACTGAGGACATTGAAAGGATCCTCAATATTACTGAGGACATTGAAAGGATCCACAATATCACTGAGGACATTGAAAGGATCCTCAATATTACTGAGGACATTGAAAGGATCCTCAATATTAAAGAGGACATCGAAAGGATTCTCAACATTACTGAGGACTCCGAAAGGTTCCTAAACCAAATTTCCCAGCTACAATCACCAACAAGATACACTCCGAGTCCTATAGCCCATCCTAAGAAATGGCGACTGTGTTCTCCTTTTTAAAACGATGATACATATCTCAGGGACGGTACAGCGTTACAAAATAGAGGTACGGCTCAAGATTGCCAAAGGCAACTAAGTCGAGCCTCCGAAGAACTTACTTATGCAGGATAGACCTTAATATAGTATTTGCCTGTTGGTCAATCCCAAACCTTTGTAATATTAATTTTTATTAAATATTCTTTAAAAAAAATTATGCAAAAATAAAAAATAATAGTCTGCGCCGTCCGTGTATCTGCGACCGTGCATTGTGTGCCTGCACACAGAGAGATCCCGATACATATGTTAAAGCCAGCTCTTTGTGAAAAACGCGGACAAACCAGACCTAACTAGAGGGAACACACCTAAACACCAAGCTCTGAGAACTTATCTAAACCGGAAATTTTATTATAACAAATTTCAACAACAAATTTTAAATAATAAATAGAAAGTTAAAAAAAAAAAAAATTCATTCAACTTTATTTTCTTATTCTGTCATCAGTCCATTCATACCTCTATCCATCCATTTATACATCCATTTATGACCTACCCACTCTCATTATAAACCTATCCATCATGCTTGTCTGTTTATACAACTCGTCCACTTGGTAGTTTCACCTGAAGGTGAAATCTGATACGTGCTAATGACATTGCATTAGTAGTTTTTTTCTTCAATAAGACATGAACATAACAATGACTACTGCATTACAGATGTTAATTACATGGGCGATATCCATACAGATGTACTGAAGCGAAATATCGCTGCACTCCATACGTAAATCGCTTAAATCCAAGTATTCAAATACAACAATAAACAACATGATTCCGTATTTCTGAATGACGCCCTGTGGAACCAATTTCACAACATATTCAATTCACGCTTGTAACTGTGTTAGTAATTTTCCAAACAGAATGTACTTCATCTTAGTCTAAATATGGACATTTCTAAACTGTTTGATGAGAAGTTGTTAAGAGATTCTATTCAAACTTTTACGATGATAAAGGTTTCCATTTTGCTTTAATTTACACGATCTATTACATACAAGAAAAGCAACACGATATTCGTCGCTGGTTTCATCACCTAGAGGATCTAGATAAAGAATCGATCTTAACACATCCAACACCTTCTCAGCGCGGGGGCAGAGCAACTCAACAGCGGATGCCGACCTCCGCCCATGATATCGCATAACTTGCCAGAATTTCCTTCATCCCCTAACTTTTCTATTTCATTCCACAATGATTGTATCTTTTTGTCAATAGATGACAAGTTTGTAGCATGTTTTGACAGCTGGGAGATTTAATACGTTCGGGAACAATCGTTGTCCAGTTTAGGATACTCAACAAAGGGAGATAAGGCGCGTATAGAAGTAACTCTCCTGGGTTTGATTGGCTTGGTGTCAGTTGCAGACCTGGCAATGTTATATCCTCAGTGAGACCGTTCTGACATCTGATATGCTTTCTGTCATGCTAATGACACATATCTGAGAGCCTGTACACAATGAAAGGTAAAGATTAGCTCTAATTTAAAAATGGATGTCAGTAAAGAAGTTTGTTCGTCACGCATTCTGTATGAAATGTGTGTAAGCTGAATCCTTCGATTTGAACCAGTTTTTTGTAAAATCTGTTAGTTGATTCAGGTGACGTGGAAATCAGCTGTTATGATTGACTGAAGAGTTTGCTGCAAACCTCTTAATTTTGTACGAAATGCATACATTTCAGCTGAGTAAGTTGATTTCATCCTGTTGGCTAATTCAGATAACGTGTGCATACTGCGTTATCACTGAGTGAATAGTTTTACTTAGAACAAGATGGGATAGGGTTAAAATATGAAGAACCACTGCATAGAACGATTCACAATTTTGGAAGAAAGTTTCATGAACTGTTTTAATAAAACTGGATGATAAATCACCAAGCTGGGGTGGGGTTGGTGTTAATGGGGGGCTGAAGGGAGAAGAATACAAAACAAAATCTGAACAGACAAGAATGTCATCTCGATCAAAATATCTCCACTCATGCCAAGGAATGTAAAGGCAAAAAGATGCAGAAAGTCGGGCAGAAAAAGCGTCCAAAGATTTTTAAAGGAATTCGTTGAGAGTTAAAAGGGGATATAAATAAGTCTTGTGAGATATTGAATGGATTTTTTAACGAAACCACTAGAGCACATTGAATTATCAATCATCGGCTATTGGATGTCAAACATTTGGTAATTTTGACACGTAGTCAAATGTAAGCCATGCTCATGACGGGTCTGAACCATAGTCTTCAGCTTGAGAGTCCGACGTCCTACCACTGGAATGCAAAAAGAGCAAGAATGATCTGAGTTGGAAAAGAGACTGCAAGAACATATCTAAGTATTCTGTTGTTTGGGAAGTAGTTTGTTTAAAGCAGAAAGTCTCCATGGAGTAGCAGAGTCCGGTTACAGCCTTTATATTTAATTTGTTAATGTGCTTTGTCCTTTTAAAACCCTATATATTTAGATTTCTCCCAAACATCTACTGTCAGTTATAGCTTTATAGCCTCAGTCTTCATCATAGTGTGGACCAGGCAACCGACTCACCTGTCCACACGGAGAAAGAAAATAGCCATATTACTAGAAAATGTCACACCTAAACAACGAGGTAGCAATAAAACACAAACTCGGCTCAGTTCGGTGAGAACGGCTATTATACGAGTTAGTAATAAACAAAACTGCGGTATCAGTTTCGAGAAAATAAATATATAGTTACTAAACCGCCGCTCATCAAACAACACGCTAATCTGGTTCCACCTGGAGTTTGTACGGGTTGAAGTAGTTCCCAGTCAGACAACACCTGCGTATGATTATCAGCTGATCATTAGACTAATCACAGGGATAAGCTTTATCTCACCTGCGTGATCGACCATCTTATTGTACAGTCTTAATTAGTGTTCTATAAATATACGTTTTGTGACTATGAGTGTACAATACATGATACTGTATTGGTTACAGGTAGTATATGACATGCAAAATGACTTACCTGACCCCGGTAGTGCAGTGGTTAAGCTATCGGATTGCGGCTGATAGGTATTGGGATCAAATCTCAGTCGAGGTATGGTATTTTTAATCTCAGTATCGGCTCCAACCCAGTGAGTGCTCCGAAACGCTCAATTGGCTCCTGTCGGTGAGATAGCACGCATAAAGGATCACTAGCTGTTAATCGACAAGCGTGGCCACAGTAGTGTGTTGGCAGCGAGTTTCGTCTTTCCGACTAACATCTGTCCTGGACAGACAGCACAGGAAGCTGAGCTGTATTTCCAGGACAGCGTGCTTGAACCTTAATTGAATATAAGCACGAAAATAAGTGCAACCAACCAAGCGAACCACCCAACCAACCAAAACTACCCATCTTCTCGGTGGTGGGTCAAATGAGGACGTGTGTCCGCACCGTTATGGATGTTACCATGTTGGTACTTGGTAAAATAATGCTTGCGTTTATGGAGAATAAAACTATTATAATTTTTTAAACTTTGAAATTAAAAATATCTTTTAGAAAACAATATTTTTAAATAAATATTTTATAAATCATGTTATTATATTTTCCAGATTTGATTGTTAAAAATAGTTTTCTCTGAGAATGTAAATAAAATGTATTAAATAACAATAAAATAAATAGTACTGGAATTAGTTTTATACATATTTCGAAATTGTTTTTATAAATCAATTAAATTTCCAAAACTGGTATTTTATTTACTCAGACTAAATTTATCCTAATAAAAAAAAAAAAAAAAAAATTCAGACTTTGGAAAAGTTTGTAAACAAAATTTGAAAACATTTATATTCTTAACATATTATTTCCTAAATGAATTCTTCTAAGTTGCTGCCGTTTGCTTTCTGACAGCGATATTAATCCGCTAACAAAATAAAAATTATTACCGCTCGTAAAGCAACGATAATTATCTCATTTCTGGTTATAATTGCGTTCATCACTTTTAGAATCGCGCGTGAAACAAGAAACTAAAGTAATCAGTTCTTGAGACGTTCAAGTTTTCCCTGACACAAAATTAACCATAAGACCGGCCGAAAATAAAGAAAAAAAATATCTTAATAATATATTTGATTTCTGGAAGGGCTTATATCACTTTACAGAGGCACCGGGCTCAGTGGGAAATTAAACAAAGCGGTCATTTAGCCTAGTGGGAAATCAACCTCTCTGCCTCCCGGCATGCCACGCAAACCATGCGTGTGTATTTCAGTGGCAGGACGCCGTAGTTTTGTTTGCAGTACGAACGGATTATGATTTTAGCGTGAAATTGATGTTCTTTTAGCAGAAATCGATTTGTTAGACATGGATCGGAAGGCAACTTACACATTTTTCTTTTTGGCTGCGTGTCGTTTTCACGCAAATAGATGAGTCTTTTAACTCAAATCTTCACTGTTTGATCTGGTTTTAATTAATGATATTATTCCACGTCCATTTTGTGTTATAATATTATTACATGATTAATATTAATCGTATTTGTTTAGATTTAATTTTGTTGATTGATTTATTTATTTATTACAAATATTTAATTTATTTCTTTATCTGTTCATTTATTTATTTATTACTGATATTTAATTATGAATTAATTAATTTATTTATCTGTTTATTATTTTATATATTTAAAAAAAAAATTAATTTAATTTATAGCAACTGTTTATGAGTGGAAATATTTGGTGCGTTTTTTATTTCAGTTGTCATAAATCAGTCTGGGAAAACTAACAAAAATAATTTATTTAAAATTTTGTTAAATGACCATTTTAATTTCCAAACAGGTTTTTTTTATCTTGATAATATCTTTATACTTATATCATTTAATATTAATTTCATTAAAATAGATGGGTTAATAATTTCGTAATTGCACATATGTTTATTCACAGTTATTTGATAAAACATGTTTCGTTATTATTTTTGTTATTTTGTTATTTGTCCTGGGCACATTATTCACCTTCCTGTGCTGTCTTCACTACAGAGCTTTGTGTAGATAGGAGAGACTAAATACTGCCTCCACACTAATGTGGCTCCTCTTACCAATAAGCAGCAGGAGATCTTTTATGTGGACTATCCCACAGACAGGATAGCACAAATCAAATCTCCATCTTTGATAAACCAGCTGTGAAGCACAAGAATGTGTTTTTGATATATTATTTTGTAGGTAACTCTTGAGCAACAGTGGTAATTCTAATCAAACAAATGTGCGTTATTGGGTGAGAAAATACGATTTGAGTGAGTCTTAGTGATCCTCTTGAAGGACATCAGACTCTCAAGCTGAAGACTGTGGTTCCAAACCTGTTAGAGGCTTTCTAAACCTGTTATGGCTTTCCAAACCAGTTAGAGGTTTTCCAAACCAGTTAGAGGTTTTCCAAACCTGTTAGAGGCTTTCCAAACCAGTTAGAGGCTTTCCAAACCTGTTAGTGTCTTTCCAAACCTGTTAGAGGTTTTCCAAACCAGTTAGAGGCTTTCCAAACCTGTTAGAGGTTTTCCAAACCAGTTAGAGGTTTTCCAAACCTGTTAGAGGCTTTTCAAACCAGTTAGAGGTTTTCCAAACCAGTTAGAGGCTTTCCAAACCTGTTAGAGGTTTTCCAAACTAGTTAGAGGTTTTCCAAACCTGTTAGAGGTTTTCCAAACCAATTAGAGGCTTTCCAAACCAGTTAGAGGCTTTCCAAACCTGTTAGAGGCTTTCCAAACCTATTAGAGGTTTTCCAAACCAGTTAGAGGCTGGCCCACACGTGACTATATGTCAATATAACCAAATGTTTGACCTCCAATAGCCGATGAGTAGTAAATTAATGTGCTCTAGTGGTGTTGTTAAACAAAACAAATCTATTTGACTAAATGACCCCAGCCTTGACAAATACGGTCGGTGGTCCAGCGGTAGAATGTCGGACTCTCAAGCTGATGACAGTGGTTCAAAACACGTTGGAGGCTGGCTCACACTTGACTACGTGTCAAAATAACCAAATGTTTGACATCCAATAGTCTATGATTAATAATTCAATGTGTTCTAGTTCTATTGTTAAACAAAACAAACAACTACAAAAAATCATTTATTAAGCAATGTTAAGCATAATTGCATAAAAAGCGAAATATAAACAAATTTTATACGTGTGTTTTGGGGGTTTTAATTACATTTTGGCCTTAACTATATGGGCAGCCCACCTGAGTAAAACAGGCGACAAATAAAGTGCAGAACAATGTCGTCTGCCTGTCACGCGCAGAGAGAAGCAGGTACACTAAGTTCACACTTTCCCGCGTTTTAATCACGTCTGTACAAGTCGGTTCCCCAACAACTCAAATCTTAGGGTTAGAGGTTTGTTTTGTGAATGAGGGAAAACATGCAGTTTGTGTTTGTCGTGAAAGCGTCTCAAAGAAGTAAATAAACAAAACCGTGTCTCCCTTTTGGCTATTTGGGTCAAAGGTCATGTGGAAAATATCTGAAAACTACCTGTACCTTAAAGATGCGTGTCTGTGTTGAATCAGGTTTTGTCATGGTTTAATGGTAAAGAAGGTAGTTTGTTTCTTTCAAACTGAGCGCAATCTTGGTTGGTGAAGGGCCGTAGATCCTTAAATGATATTTTTCATATGAACCAGTGGGAAAATGCATACCTCTTGGTGTATGATGATGATGATTATCATTATTATTATTATTATTATTATTATTATTATATTATTATTATTATTATATTATTATTATTATTATATTATTATTATTATATTATTATTATTATTTATTATTATTATATTTATTATTATTATTATTATCATCATTATTGATATTATCTTTATTATAATTATTATTTGTACGTTTGCACATCCTGTTCTAAACTACCGATTATGTTCCTTTAAGGTTGGTTGAGCTGTGCATGTTTTATTATGAAAAATATTACGCGTGGCTTCCTATGCATTTAAAGTGGCAGGACAGACATTCGCGCCCGAGTAGATAAAAACACGTGTTGCTACATCTGGCGAAAACTAAGAGCGGGCGGAGTAACCCGCATGTCAAGAAGCGGCAACAAATGGATCGGTAATTTTGCATGAACTTGTGGCATGTCCCTAGATTCATACACAATAACTGTTCTAGAGTTGCCAGAATTCCGACAATGCGTGAATGTATGCGTTTGTGGGTATTGTTTGACACGTGAGTCCAACTTGTGGCTGGTTTAAATTTTCTACAAATACCATTAGGAGAATCACAAAGTTCAACTACGAACACTGCACTGTGAGTAGAGTTAGGAAACGGAAACGCCAAATCCCTATAATCGTTTATTTCGCAACTGGATGAAAAATAAGAAAAGCAATTTTAATAAGACACGAGATAGGGAAGAAAACAGACGTATTCAGTAGTATAACTCTTTCCACGTGTTACCCTCACCTCCCTTACGTACAATAAGATTAAAACTAAATTTTACATTATTTTCTATTTATTTGTTATAATTTTTTTAATATATTAAACCGAAAAGAAAAGTTAGCCATTTCCCTTTCTCCCACCAAAATATATAAACGAACTAAAAGAAAACAGAAAAAAGTATTTTTTTGCCATTTTCTATGAACATGTGAATTTCGTTAATAAATATCCAATTATTTTTATATATTAAGCCCTAAATGTAAATTTGAACTGTATTGATAATTTCTTTGATTCAAATGATTCAGCTGAACACACTTCATGTATTATAGTAGTCTAGCACAGAGATGAGCGGGAACCATGCTGAAAAGACATTTTTTCATTGGTTCCAAGAACATTGTTTAATTAGCCATATTAAATATTAAGATACATGATATAATTTTTTACGTAGTAACTGCGAAACATTATCTAGAAAATGAGAGAAGAAACCCACATTTTCCACATATATGAATATATTTAACGACACTCCAGCTCACTGGCTATCAAATATACGATACTCGTGTTAATAGAATGAGATAAGAAACCTGTATTTCCATATATGGATATAATTAAGTTTAACGACATCCCAGGACATTGGCTATCAAATGTTAAACATACGATAATCTTGTTAACACAATGAGATAAAGAAAAACCTACTTCTTTCACAGGAACTGCTGAACGCCACTGATAGGTACGCATGGACACACATCGGGCAGTTGCCCGGGGGACCCGCGGTTTTAGGGACCGCAATTGAATATATATATATAAAAAGATTCATATAAGCTAAAGGAAGGGGGGGGGGGGTTGTGGCCCCAGTTCATTGCTTTTCCCTGAGGCCGCAACTATTTTTAAGATGACCCTGTCTAAGGTACGTCGACAATATTTCATTTTGCAATTTGTCTTGAAGCATTCTATATAATGGAAAATAATACAAAGGTTCCATTGAATGGTAACAATTCTACGATTATTTACACTTGTGTATGAAAGTTTGGTCTCAACTGAGAATAGTAGAATTCATGGGGGTGGGGTACTACTTGCAATGCATGTTTAAATGTACTCATTGGTGGTACAAAACCTGATCCCAAAAAACTATTCCTTGAATGAGAAATGGGATAAGGTTAGTTGGTTGGTTGTATTTATTTTAGTGCTTATATCCAATTAAGGTTCAAGCACGCTGTCCTGGGCACACAACTCAGCTTCCTGTGCTGTCTGTCCAGGACAGAGGTTAGTGTTAGTAGGAGAGACGAAACCCGCTGTCACTAATGCAGCTACTCTAATCGATAAGCAGCAAGGGATCTTTTATATTCACTATCCCACAGACAGGATAGCAACATACTTTGGCCTTTGATAAACCAGTTGTGGAACACTGGTCGGTGTAAGCGGTACACACCTACCCACTGAGCCTTGCGGAACACTCACTCTGGGTTTGGACCGATACTGAGATTAGATCCCTGTATCTACCAGCCATGAGTGCGATAGCTTAACCACTGCGCCACTTCTGTATACTCTTTCAATTGATGGCGGTCCTCCATTCTCCAAAATAATAGGAAGGTGGTCAATACCAAAACAGGTCTGAACCAACTTTCCAGGAGACATCAACTAAAAGTGGTGAACCATACTCAAACGGACCCTTGACCTACCGGGTAATTAATTAAATATAAACATCTGATTTGTCCATAGAAATAGTTCGTTCAGCTACTTATATACCCATCGCATCTAATTTATTATCAATATTTAAAAAATAATAATGTATTATGCTCACGGACAAATAAATCAACAACCATAAACTCGACATGGAATTCCTTATACCAAAGTTCAGGTAAAACGTCTTGCGTGCTATAAAATCTATGTAAGGTGCTGCCACCTACACATCATAATTAACCAACCACCTGATTGTGTCCCTACACACTTAGGCTGAACAATAAAGAGAAGAAGTGATACTTTGAACAGTTTGAATAAAGGTAATACTTACCTTGCAATGTTGATTTGTTCGTCTGTGGTCTGTGACGTCATACAAATATTCTGAAGGCATATTTTTGTTCCTTGGTGACACTTTCCTATCTGCCAATAATACATTATGGAGTCTAGGGTGGACTGTTTAGGAGATAATGGCCCCTAGATGTTTTGCTGGAGGCTATTTTGAATTTATGCAAATTAGTGTACTTCAGGTGGTCAGATTTTGTCTGATTTTGAGACCCCCACCCCCACCCCCAACCAGAAACAATCATAAAAATACTATTGCAATTGGTTCTAGGTTAATGATAATTCTACTAGACTATATTTCACTATATATATTTTTTTTCTCATACCCATCCCCGTAACGTATGTTTCAAACATTCATGTGGAGATCATACTCTTCATTTTCTCATACCCATCCCCGTAACGTATGTTTCAAACATTCATGTGGAGATCATACTCTTCATTTGCTCATACCCATCCCCGTAACGTATGTTTCAAACATTCATGTGGAGATCATACTCTTCATTTGCTCATACCCATCTCCGTAACGTATGTTTCAAACATTCAAGTGGAGGTCACACTCCACATTTGCTCATACCCATTTCCGTAACGTATGTTTCTAACATTCATGTGGAGGTCACACTCTACATTTGCTCATACCTATCTCCGTAACGTATGTTTCAAACATTCATGTGGAGGTCACACTCTGCATTTGCTCATACCCATATCCGTAACGTATTTTTCAAACATACATGTAGAGGTCACACTCTGCATTTGCTCATACCCATTTCCGTAACGTATGTTTCAGACATTCATGTGGAGGTCACACTCTACATTTGCTCATACCCACCTCCGTAACGTATGTTTCAAACATTCATGTGCAGGTCACACTCTACATTTGCTCATACCCATCTCCGTAACGTATGTTTCAAACATTCATGGCATAAGAAATAGGTGAAAAATGTTTGTAAAATTTAGCTTTGCATTCGAATGCTAACGTATTATTCACAAAAAAGTCACTTCATTTTCGTCATATTTTGCAATTACATTTACAGACTACACGAACGTGATGTTTTCGATAGGTGGTCACGACCCAAATCACAACAACGTCTGGAAGTGGACAGATGGATCTCCGATGACCTTCACTGCATGGTCCCAAAGTGAACCGAATTATCTAGAAAGTGAATTTTGTACATTAATAAATTTCCAAGGACGTTTGTGGGCGAATAGTCTTTGTTCTACAAGGTTAAGATATGTTTGTGAAACACTTATATAAACAATAATTATTCAACAGGCTACCATGCATTATCTTTGAAAGTGTTATTATCATCAGTAATGCCACAAGTTGTTTCTTTAGCAGATTATCCTAAAAATCATCAATGTGGATTTCAAAATGGCTTATCGTGACTCCATTCCTGTATTACAAGAAAAATAAATCAAATGTTCGTGCAAGCAATATACAGGTATATTCAACCAAAAAGAAAGGATATACATTTTCAACAATTATATTTTTACTATAGCCTTCAAAGGGATATATTGAAAAACATATCAGCATTTCCACCGACCACTTCAAACTTCTACGGTAATACATTTTTCATTTCGTTCAAATGTCTCGTAATCAACTGATGAAACTTGAAAATAGGTTTTAGATCTGTAAAATTTGAAATACGTGGTTAATAAGTGCGTTTTCACTCAATTAGAGTGAAAAGGTATCCAAGTCATAAAAAACAATAAAACAGCTTTACACACTTTGATATGAACGCGCTAACGCGCTACGCCGTTCATAAGTGTGTAAAGCGGTTTTGCTGTTCATACTTCCATGAACCTCAAACATTATCAAGTTCAATTCTTAAATGTCGTGTGTATATTATTATGTCATGTGCATATTATGTCGTATGTATATTATGTCGTGTGTATATTATTATGTCGTGTGTAAATTATAATGTCGTATGTATATTATTATGCTGTGTATATATTATAATGTTGATTGCATATTATGTTGTATGTATATTATTAAACCGACAACTTAAAGGAATACTGAAGTCTGCAGTGTTCCATATTAAATCGATTAATGTATTTACAAGGTATTCGTTAAAAATATATATAAATTTAAACAAAAATGTCTTTGTACTTAAAAACGGAACTTCTTTTTTGTAAGAATATAGTCGTAATGCGTGACATCACGCCAGAACAAGCATTTTGCGAAACTCGTAATGGCCGTATAGTAGCAGCGCAATAAGTTAATTGTTATTACGTCTTTGTTCGCGAGAAATCGCATTTCTATGAATATCTGTACTAAAGTTTGTGCTAAATATATATATTTTTTTATTTTTTTTATCCAAACAAGTTCAACCAGAAATGTGTAATCGCTCATTTTAAAAACTGTTGTCTGAACAAAGTTACGCAACCGTGTCTATTGGCGTTCAACTGCCGCACGACAACCAGTCTGTTTCCTTTTAATTAACATCCGCCCGAAGATGATGAAATCTAAAAGTCCGATCCACTATCACTATCTAAACATTCAGGCTCGAACATAAACGGTTGGTAAGCCATCTAATAACGCAAACA
>JAULBS010149494.1:0-12229 GCA_032355785.1 Symmetromphalus regularis
AGCAAGGGGTCTTTTATATGCACCGTCCCATAGACAGGACAGCACATACCACGGCCTTTGATAAACCAGTTGTGGAATACTGGTTGGAACGGAAAATAGCCCAAACTGCAAATGAGTCCACTGAGAAGGATCGAACCGACGACCGACCAGTTCACAGGCAGACACTCTACCGTTTGAGCTAGATCCCACTCCCTGACACCGTGTGTACACCATCGTATCTGTAGGCAGTTCATTGCGTGTGAACCAACCCCGGTGACGTAGTGGTTCACGCTGTCGAACCCACGGCTGGTAGCTACTGGGATCAGATCTCAGTCGAGGCATGGCATTTAATCTCGATAATGGTTCCAACATAAGAGTATGTGTTCCACAAACACAGACCGTCTGCAGGAGGACTGCCAGTTTTGGGAGATTGGCAGTCCTCCTACAGACGGTCACGAAGGGATGAAGTTATCAAAGTGTTTCGTAATCCTCAACGGGTAGGTGTACGCCACTTGTACCGATCAGTGGTCTGTTACTGGTTATCAAAGGCAGTGCTCCCTTACTGTTAATCGGAAAGAGTAGTCTGTGTGGTTGCAGCGGGTTTCCTTTGAAGACCATGAGTCGCAAAACAAACATTGTGCTCGGGTCTCAAATAACCAATCCTTTCCTTTTATTGCTTGTGATGTGTTACTGAAGAAACGTGCATCATCGTTTTGCCTAACTGCGTCGTATTAAGGAAAAATGGCTTCACCCCATGCCCAGTTTAATTACTGAATACATTTAACATCAATGTTTACGTTGTTTTATCTAGTAATAATGCAATTAATATATTTTAATTCAATATTTTATTAACGTCTCACCTTTTAAAATACAACAAAATAATAAATATATTCAAATCTAGTAATAAAAATACACTGAAGCAAGTATTTAAAAAGCCACCTCGATAAAGAGATGAGAAACCATCAAGAAGTAAACTAAAAAATATATAAAATATTTCTAGCAAATATATACATAAAGTATAAATATATCAAGGTATTTCTTACTCACTTGTATTTTGAACTAGAACCTATTTCCATCATGTTGTAAATTAGTGTCCTATTTCCAAATTGCGTCCCATTTTAGTGACTTTCGCACGTGGCTTTTAGCCCCGAAACATGTTCATGGTATCTTATGATTAAAGACCAAACACAGACATACTAGTACTAAAAGGTAGACAATTCTAATCGATGTCATGTGAATATACTTAATAAAAAGGTAATACAATACTCCTGTGCCATTCTTTTTATTTGAAAAGGATAATAATGTATATACTGAAGCATTATGAAAACGCGACATTTTTCTTCACTTCATATTTGGCGATATATGAAGTGAAGAAAAATTTCATTTTCAGTTCGGTTTTTTTTAATTAATATTTAACGACACCACTAGAGCACATTGATTTATTAATCATCTTCTGTTGGATGTCAGCATTTGGCTATTTTGACATGTACCCAGGTATGAGCCAGCCTCCAACGGGTTTTGAACCACTGTCATCAGCTTTAGAGTCTGACGTTCTCCTTTTCTAGGGATCGATTAATTTGCGTTTTATCACAATATATTCCATTTTAAAAGTGCAATTTTAGAAGGTTTCACCACTGTAACGGTATCATAATATATTTACAGTATATATAGAATGTGCTTTATTTACTACTAACTGTTAATGGATTAACAATGTACTATGCATTTTGAGCAGACGTTTCTTTCCCTTCATTATTTAAACGTCACACTTTTTTATATATATATACTTTGAAAAGTTTAATCTTAATGATATAACAGTTATGTTGAGCACACTCATATTCCTGTATAGTCAAAGAGGTATTTGAAAAAGGAGCGAGGGGTGGGGCGTACTGTGTCTTTATAAAATAAATAACTTGTCAAAAAAAAATGGGGTCCACTTTAAAAAAACTTCTTTATTGTCTTTTTGGTATTGGTAACAACAAACCATTTTAATACAATTTCCTTAATATTACAAAGTAGTATTTAAAACTAAATATTAACACTAAAAGTATATATCGAAAAAACACACTTAAAAAGAGTTAATTGCGTTTCACATGAGTATATTAGTTTTAAAAAAAAAACTTTTTAATACATTTTATATCACTTAAAATATGTGTGACAGGTCAGTATATGATTTTTTTTGTTTTTGATCTCCTAACTGGACACAAGACATTATGAAAGAGGATATAGTTATTCTAATTAATCTGCCTATTGAGAGAAAAATGATTGTGATTACAAACTGAAATAAAAGTTGAAGAGAAAACTCACCTAAAGAAAACGTCCCACTTAGTTGAAGAGTACAATGTGCACAACAGTGATTCAATAACGTATGTTAATGATATATATTATACAACGTATAAATAAATATGTTTTAATTTTAATTTCTCTTTACTCTCCAGTGACGAATGCAGGAATCTTTGAAAGGGATGGAGACCAAAGATGATTTTATGGGTTGTCTAAGTAAATTGAGATCTAAATTTAGGGGAAATAAGAATTAGTTTCAAGATCCTATAACGTTCTAGCTCGTCCATTAACAAAATGTGTTTATCTTGGAAGTAGGAGCGTGTTTGAAACTTCTCGTCAAAACTTGTACATAATGTTTGTTTTTTTAATTAGTATTATTAATTTTAAAAACAACTTTTTTTTTTTTGCTAATCTTCAATTACAATAATAAACTTACCAGAAAGGTCGGAAACGGCCAGGTTGCAGAGGAAGAAGTTAGTGGCATTTCGTAACTGTGCCGTCTTGCCAACAATAATGATGAGAAACAAATTACCCAACAGCCCCACAATAAACACTGTAATATACACAACTATCAGCAATATAGTTATAGGTGTGATATCAGTTTTCCGACGAAACGTAAATCCATCTAATATATCAGAAGTATTGTGTAGTTCAAAAAGATCGTCCATCGCACCTTGTGACCTTCACACCTGTAGCTCTTAAATGTTTCTTGGGGTCAAATCTCTCTAAATATAACAAGAACTTTCCAAGTATATTTCAACATGCATGCATGTGAATTTGTCCATTGGTGCGGTTATAAATAGCCAGTAGGTTTCACCATTCAACATTATTTAATCAGTTTAAGAAAGTCAGTAAGAAAATCATTTCCGAAGACTGCTAATCTCTGATAATTAATGAGATCAAATATCCATTAAATTTACGTCCAATTTATCTTAGCATTAGTCGAACTAGATATCTCGACATCCAGCGTTTTACGTTTGTGAACAGCTGAATGTTACGTTAAAAGTTAACCTATATAGAATCACCTCCAAGTCTTAATGAGTTAAGGCACTCAGTTGGAAAGCTTCACGGAAACACCAGGCTCTGACCATTGGCCTGCATGCGCTGCAATGAGTTGCCCAATGACTGCTCACTAACGGAGATCATGCTTGAAAGCACCTATATTTCATTGCCAATTGGAAGCAAGGGATGACGACTTCTCGGCCAGTGACTTAGTGCAGCTTTTCCAACATATTGAATTCCATGCATCCTGGGCTAAATAATTTGAAATTCCTGAAAGAAGACACACCATGAGTTTATTTAGAATGATTCACATTGTTATTCATCTGTGACTTATTAACAAGTGGTCTTAATGCATTCTATTATCCCGCTGTTTTTGTGGGATTTCGTAAATGTTATGTTTTGTTTGGTATATTGTACAGTGGAGTAATTGCAGAAGAAAGAAGACATGCAATACAATCTTGTGAATAGTTTCAGCGTGAACTAGATACTAGTGAATACAGTGGTCCCAACAACTGGAATTTTACACACGGTTCCAACTGCTTGTCCAGTCACTATATCCACAAATACTCATTTAACAATACGTAATTTTTTAATCCGATGAATTATAGGGTTTAACACTTAACTGTTAGATTGCTTTTCCAACGGAGTAATATGTGGTTAATTTTCAATTTGGAAAATTCATATAAATATGACTTAATCCGCTTGGCGTAATACATAGTTAAGACTGTCACAAAAGATTGGCACTGCCATCTTTTACAGTTGTTTCTTCAAGTCCCCAACTCTGTTTTCTCTAGATTTCTAAAGTTCTTGAAAGATTCTTTAAATAAAATAAACATCCGATTTTCTGAAATTTTATTGGTTCTCTCTGTAATGACATATAGCAGCCTTAATAGTAGGTGTAAATCACGTGGTTATCTACTCTCGATCTCATCCCACTGTATTAGTATGCGCTATGCATGCAGTTTATTGATCCTTAATTATTTATAACTATCTCAGCCATCCTTTTTAATTCTACTGATTACTGGCAGTATTGTGTAGACGAACTCCTTTTACGTCCTATGCATTAAGCATCACATAAAGAGCTTATGTGCCGACATCACTGTGATCGTCATTGATCTATTGCCATTGGCTTATTGGGCCTGAAACCATACACTAGGTAATATTTATTTTAGTGATCCGAATAGATGATGTTACAAAAGCAACACACAGATATTCATACACGTTGACTAATATTGTGTGTTTGCAGTTCACAAAGAGCAGGGCAGAAGGTACTAATCCCCCTGTAATGTTATTGGAGGGTTTGCTCTCCCCACAATAATCCTGCACGTACTGCTTTCGTACTTTGTATGGCATATTGTTAAGTATTCCAAGATCTGTTTTTGCATATTTTTATTAACATTACACAAAGTACATTAACACGTTATTTACGCCATCTGAACACATGCTAAGATCAACTTTACCTCGTTTTCCACATCCTCATACTAAGTAACCCCTCCTTACACCCAATTATGTTCTGTTTCACCGCTAATGGGATATGCTCCAAGTTTGCCGACTACAGTGCAAAGTGCATTTCATATTATTATTAATAGTGTACTATTCTTCTGCACTTTGTTAAAAACAATATCTAAATACCATATTAATATACAACTTTAGTCTCTAATTTGGTATTTTGGTAATATTGTCAGGTGTTGTTTCTAGTTGGGTTTTTATTGTATTTATCAGCTTAATTCATTTTGTACATTTAGGAAAGGATATTTTTTATTGTATTTATCAGCTTAATTCATTTTGTACATTTGGGAAAGGATTTTTTATATAACAACACGAGCACAGTTTTTGTTCAGCGGATATTAGGTGTAAAACATATATTTTGTGACTTGTGACCTTTTAGAGGAACACGCTACCCCACATAGGCTATCAAGCGATCTTATAAATGCACGTTCCCAAAGAAAAGTCGGCACCAACAACGACCTTTAATAAACCAGTTGTGGACCACTGATCGGTACAAGTAGGGTACACCCACCCACTGAGTCTTGCGGTGGCAGATTATCATTTAGCTTGTTTAAATAAGTTTGCATTGTTATAACTGGTTAAAACTATTTACAATAAAATTTACTTTTAATGTTTAAAATAGCGCTTACCAACGCGGCACAAATCATTACTATAAATATCATACGTTAGTGAATATCTCATCTCAAATGGCTTGACGGAATGAAAGATTTATTCAAATGTTAAAACATCCAATATACAAACTACTTAATTTGATAGAATTTGTTATTTTTGCAAGATAAATGTCATTACTATTATGTCAAGTCGCGAAATATATATATATACATTATTTTTTACAATTTTTTCATTCAAATATATTATTGGTTATATCAATAGCTTTATTTAGTGTGTTGTCTTCCTTCGATACAAATATAGCAATATATAGTCACATAATAATTCGTTTGGATTAACGGCGTGCGTTTATTTCCTCTGTATAAATACACTGATATGATTTATTGAGATGATTTAATGGACAAGAACTGGGGGTTTTCCCCCTCCAATATGCAATCTACAAGTTGAATCATATACAACATTATTTATTAAAAAAGTCATTTCTCTTTTCAACTTGTTATTTTAGTATTATTATGTTGGTGTTGTTATTATTATTATTGCACTACGAGTATCAATGCATTCACTAAACAGAACAGATGAGGCAATACGATAAATTAATTTATACTCCATAAATATTTATTTAACCACTGCATATAACGATTCAGCTTAGCTAGTGGAAAAAAACACAAAGTAAAACAAATGTTATCTAGTAATCAGATACACTGTCAACGAATGTTTCTGGTTTCGTTTTACGTCACAGAAAGAACATCCTTGAAATCGGCCACCTGATATCATTCTGATATATTTATTTAGAGGAAACCTGCTGCCGCCGCTTTGTCTACTCTTTCCGACAAGCAGCAAGGGGTATTTTGTATGCACTGTCCAACAGACAGGACACCACATACCACGGCCTTTGATGAACGAGTTGTGGACAACTGATTGGAACGGAAAATAGCCCAAACTGCATATGGGTCCACTGATAAGGATCGATCCGACGACCGACAGTTTCACTTGCGGACGTTTCGTTATGAAATTATCATGACATTTAACACGTCGCATTTTTCACATCGCGATCACTGCAACAAAGAAATAATCAGTTAAATGTAGTTATGAACGATAGTGTCAACCACTCAGTTCTAAAGGAAATCAGTTGTAAAAGAACATCACATTATTTAATGCGGGTATCATCTAAAAATAATAATAAAAAATTATAAAATAAATCAAGCAATAATAACAATAATAATAATAATAATAACAACAAAAATAAAAATAATAATAACAATAATAATAATAAATAAATCAAGCAATAATAATAATAAAATAAATTAAGCAATAATAACAGCAATAATAATAATAATATTTGTTAAAAAGTTTCAGTCACATAAGTTACTCTTTTTACAGGCTGTTAACGTGGACGTTACACCAAAGTCTCTGCTACTAGCAAACATTGTTTAACTAGTAAATATGAAAATCAAACCAATGTCGTTAGCAACTTTTTTTTCATTTTTCAGGTTAACAATATCAGTCAACAAATATCTTTAATATGGTGTTTTTCAAATAAATGTAGAAGTGAAGAGTAGAAAAGCTTTTTTGTTCAAATAAATGTGAAAGTCAAGTCAATATCTTTAGCATATTCCGGTCAGTTTGCATGTTTACGAGTTATCTCTGCCAGTGATCTGCATGTTGTGCGAAGTGCGCATGTCAAAACAGTTTACGTTGGAATAATCTAATGGAGAAACCTACACGTACTGCTTGTTGAAGTAAAAGATTGTTTTTGTTCGGCGAGATCTGTCTAATGCGCGTTTTACAAAACATCTTCTTATTATTATCAACAAGACTGTGCTAGTAATTTACTGACAGTTACAAAATCACCCACTGCTCGTTCACTAAAACCATCATCTTATTATTATGAACAAGACCGTGCTAGTAATTTACTGACAGTTACAAAATCACCCACTGCTCGTTCACTAAAACCATCTTCTTATTATTATGAACAAGACCGTGCTAGTAATTTACTGACAGTTACAAAATCACCCACTGCTCGTTCACTAAAATCATCTTATTATTATCAACAAGATTGTGCTAGTAACTTACTGACAGTTACAAATTCACCCACTGCTCGTTTACTAAAACCATCTTATTATTATAATCAACAAGATTGTGCTAGTAATTTACTAACAGTTACAAAATCACCCACTGCTCATTCACTAAAACCATCTTATTATTATCAACAAGTCCGTGTGAGACATATGTTGCCAATTCACATGTTAAACATATGTGGCTATTTTTGATGTGTATGTGCTATCCTGTCTGTGAGAAAGTGTATCCATAAAAGTAGCCGCGGTTGTGTGGCTGCAGCAGTTTACAATATTATTATATTACTAACACTAAAACTCTATCCTGAACTGACCAGTCCACTGAGTAAGTTCGATTCTATGACCAAAGTGCATCAGACAAGTGTTCTACCGACTAAGCCAGCGCCCGCCTCGTGAACAGCAGCAAATAAAGGTTTCTTTTTAAAAATATCAAATATAGCTAGCGGCAATACGACACGTTTTGTGTTATTTCAAATCCAGTGATTTATTTTCATACAAAATGTCTAAAGATTATCATGTTTGACACTTTATGAGTATTTGCGCGCGTTTGTCTTTGTGTGTGTATGCGATTTCACTGGTTCCTAACACTCTTACTGCATAAAGCACAAAAACTAGTCTAGCAAACGGTCGCTATCTATTTGCTTCTGAACGTATGTGAAATAAATGAAAAGAGCAGATCCCACATGGTTCTAATATTTCTCAATCGATAAGTAACATGCACAGATGATAATAGGTCAACAACCCATAACATGAACACTATTTGTATGGTAATTAGTAGACTCTCGCCTATGATAAGGACAATAAAGTTCATTTTCACATACTGTAGGATTACTGTGTATGAACACACTGCAATTATATAAACAATGTGAGTGTGGAGTAATTAGCATGGAAGTCTATGACAAAGAGTAGATGATTATAGTGATATCATCTAGACTTTAAATAAACTAAACGTATTGGATTTCATCACGTCCTTTTATGTTTGCTTATATTTTCCTTAGACTTTGTCTTATACAGAGATACGAATTTTGATGACGATCACAGTTATGTCGTTTAGATTTATATATATGTATATCAATAATATAATATGTTATTTATGAAGCAATAAAACCTGATGTCATTTTTGTCACGTGGTGTTTTACTACGCCTGCTTAATAGAAGAATTCAGTGGTTACAGGCGATTTCTATTTTTATTTATTTTTTATTTTATTTTATTTGTCTCTTTGGCATATTAACAAACGACATCGTGCTAGAAAATTTGTCTAATATTGATCTCGAAGATTCCACAATTTCTTTTCACTTTCTTAAACATTATTTTTATACAATGTTTATCTAGGTAGTCATTATGTGCTACTGCTGAAAGCATCGTTTTTTGCCAATTTATTTGACTGTTGCTAAAGGAACTTGTATTTGCAATTATAATGCTATTTTTTTTCCTTTCTCTCTTTTTTGTTTTGTTTTTTGGATAACACAGCACTTTTCAACCATATGATCTATGCGCTTAATTCCTTCAGACAGATAACAGTATTCGCCCTTAGAAGTAACAAAAGTCTTCAAATTTGATCAGTACAGATGGCGTTGTACAATTAACGTCACTCGAATAAATACATTAATGACATGACGTTCAGCGTTCTTGAGCGTTTCTGTGAATGTATCAGTCAATGGTGCTTTAATGATAAAATCAGGCAAACAATTGTTATATCTCTTTAGCAAATACTTTTATAAAAAAAGTTATACAGGTTAGTACTGTTTGATGATAACATCGCACCCGCTGCCTAGTTCCCTTGCAAACTAAATTATTTTGTGGAGAGAGAACAATTGCTTACGTAGATATTTTATATGTCAAACATTTTTCCAGCAAAACGTTTCTATAGTAAATATCAGTTTCTTTTATATGGTATAAATTTAAATTAAAACAGAGCAAAATAAAACTTTATTTTATTTATTATATCCAGTAGGGTAATACATAATTAAACACATTTTAAAAATCAAAATCATTTTATTTGTAGTACTAATAATAAGATTAAACAAATAATAAGATTAAACCATGAATACAAAGATTAGTATATTTTGTTCATGTTGCTGCTTACTGAGAATCCCGCAGAGTTCATGTGGTGTATTGAAACTCACTATGCAACACGTGGGGCATAAAGATTAACAAAAAAATCTCTTCCTAGTAAGTTGATGATTAATAAGATTAAAAGCCTGGATGTTCAGTGTTAGGGTTAAACATAAAGGTGTGATTTTGTGAACTAAAACATTAAATTGAGTCGGTAGGTCGTTTATATTTAAAAAAATATATATATTTAACCATCTACCAATTTTAAAATGAAAAGTAGAAATATTGAATTAAAATATTATGATCAGCCTTTTCAAAGTATATATATAATGCCTGAAAATTAATTATTTTTGTTTAAGCCTTATTATTATTTTTTAATCATAACAGTTTTAATCACTGCCCCAATTCTGGTATATCAAATGGCATGGCATGTGCAGTCCTTTCTGGGAAAAGTGCCTAAATAAGATCCCTTCATGCTAATTGAAAATGTAGCGGGTGTAGTGTAATTCGGTACGAATATAGGAAATCAAATATAATTAAAGGAAAAAAAATATGATTTGCTAGAATTGGGCCAAGAACTCAAACATTTTATCGACCAGTGGTCTACAACTATTTTATCAAAGTTCGTGGTAGGTTTTACTATGTATGTGGGAAAGCTATATAAAAGATCCCCTGCTGCTAATCACAACAAGTTGCCTATGTGGAGGTAGCATGTTTCCTCTAAAGATCATGAGTCCCTGAATAAACAGTGTGCTGGGGTGTCGTTAAACAACCATTCCTTTCCTTTATGTGAAAGTCAGCTTTATTTTCTACTTCAATATTCAAACAGCAAACATTTCCGCATTGTGCATCATTACAAAACCATTAGTAGTAACAACTTTCATTGATGTGGGCAGTCTTATTTTTATCTTTTATTATTTATATTAATATCTACTATTACTAATAAATTACCTTAATAAAAAATCTAGTGGGTGGTATTGATTATACCATTGTAGATTAAGGCGGCTAACGCCCACTGACAAGGTAAAAGTTTACAACAGTGTCTTACGTCGAACATATCACTACTCTAAACACGCCTCTAGCTCAAATGACAAACTCACATCATTCCTGCTTGCGTGTACATTCAATACTTTATATATATATATTTATCAAAACAATCAGTCATATTCAAACTGAATAATAGTATTCACTTTCTTGAACAAAGCTCTTTAAGGAGAAAGATATCCTTAGAGAAACACATTAGGGATCGCTTGGTAGTGTAAACATGATTAATTGTCGACTAAAATAGTAATAATTATTTGTATAACATACAAATCATGTCATAGGTCAGCATTGAATATGACACATATTAACACGAGCAGCTTCCTTAACATCAGCAACTCCATAACCTATCGTCATCATCACCATCACCACCACCTTAACCACTGCATATTTATATTTACTGGTAATTCCTTATGTCTTTCTTCAAGGTGTGGTCACATAACCGTTAGTGGACATAGTTGAACGTAGTACAGGCTAACGTAGTTGAACGTATCGGCATCCGTACCGTACCGTAGTTGTCCGTAATGCTAACTTGGTATTAACTTGGGGTAGCCGTGATTTTCAAATTAAATGTTGGACATGTTCAAAAGAACGTTAAGTTAGAGGCAAAATTTGCATCCGTGATGCTAACATACTGAAGCGATCAACATTCGAATTAGCGTAGTCTAGCGTAGATTATCGTACTTTAACGTGGTTAACCTTATTTTAACGTACTTATCCATACTGCAGTACCTTAACGTAGTTCAACGAAGTTTAACCTGGTTTAACGTACTTACACCACATCTGACCCACTGTAATCTAGCTTATGTGACCACACCTTTAGTATCTTAGAGTTTTTAAAATCATGTTTTCTTTCCTTTTATACAGTGAATTGGCATCATAATTTATCATTTGTTAAATTGATAATAATTTTATCTTCCTTTTATAAATACATTATTGCACTATATAATTATTTTGTATAATGCATTATACGTAGGTTTTCATGACTTTCTCAAAAACTGTCTTGGCTTTTGTCTTATGTAGATATACAATTTGATTCCGATAAAAGTTTCTTTTATCTTATTTATGTTGAATCGACTTAATTTTCTAGTGGTCATGCTGATGTGGAAATGTGTCTTGCTCTCGATCGTGTACAAAGATAACATTTTGAATGCAATATGATGGTTTGGCGTAAACATCAAACACTGTTATACTAGGAAATATCATATTCCTTATTAAATGTTTATTTAAAAAATTGAGAGATAAATTAACATGCTTTCTTTTTCTTTAAAAGACTACAGATTTCTTTAAATTCATTGTCACTTTGAATATTATTTATTCTATTTTCAAGTTAAATATTTGATACATTTAAGAATTGAACTTGATAAGTTTGAGGTTCATGGAAGTATGAACCTCAAACATTATCAAGTTCAATTCTTATAATTACAAATATATAACTTTGTCATTAATATAAAGTTTTTTTTCAAATAAAAATCGGACTCTTTTGTCCAGCTATTTACTATTACATTAAAGCGAAATTCATACACAACTTTAGGGAAATCCCATACGTGAGATTCGGCTTTTTCCGTCAAAAGCCGAATGAGAAGATCGGTTTTTTACAAACAAAAATACCGATTCTTCACAATTATTGCATTAAATGTCAATATTAGCCAGGCACATTCATAATTTAACATAAACA
>JAULBS010149504.1:0-12227 GCA_032355785.1 Symmetromphalus regularis
CAAACAAATTGTTAAACTTATTAATTTATAATACTATATTGAATATAATGACCACAAAACTGGCTATATTTCACTTGAACATTAATCCATGTTTTAAAAAAAGCCCAATTGCTGATGTTTATTTTAGTGCTAAATAATAGAATAATAAAATATTAATACTGCATGTATTTTAATCAAATTAATACATCTATTTTGTGTTTATATGATAAAAGCTAAATATTTGGATGTTTGTTCATACAAACTGGGAATTCTAATTCCTAAATTGAGAATTAAAATGGCATGGCCTTTGGGGTATGGTTTCGAATATGAATCTAGCAATGTAAATGATGAAACTAGTCACAAATAGTCTGTCCTACATTATTTTCATATAACAATTTCATAAAACCACACCCTATTTAAGAACACACCCAACATTTGCTACACAGTCAGTGTAATTAGACGTTAAGAAAAACAAGTATTTACTATGTAAATGTTATTAGTCTGATACACACACTTAAATATTAAAAATACTTTCTTCAAAATGTATTAAAAAATGTGTGCTTTTGTTTCCTTTTCTAAACTTCCTTTCTTTCCTACTGTTTCCAGAACACAAGTTATTTTTATGAATGATTTTTTGTCTGATGTGAAGTATAAATGCATGTATATTACTTATTTTTCAAAAAAATGTTTTACATTCCCTTTTGTTTTAAAATGTTCTATTTTTATTTTTCAGTCAACAGAGGCTGAATTAAAACAGTTTTTTTCTGCATATGGAGCTGTAAAAGACACAAAAATTATAGCAGATCGAGCAGGAGTGTCAAAGGGGTTTGTACTTCAAATACATGTACTTTGTGAAAAGTATTTACAGGGTGGATCTCCCCCCTACCCCCCAGTTACCTATTTACTTTCACACCCATGTTTGACATAATTAAGATATTCCCATATTTGTTTCACCAAATTTTTCCACACTTACATACATTTTAGTCCCCTAAATTTAGAAATTGGAAACCTATTAGGTAGTCCATTTTGAATAATTGTTCTATTCATGCTCTTCGCTGCTGAATCACGGCTGCAACACGAATGTTGAAATTTGTCATGACTCTTGTAAACATGTCAGTCAGAATGTTCCTGATCTATTGTATATTCTTCAAAGTTGCTAGAATTTGAGGATTGTTGGCATAAATTCTTTCCTTAAGGCTTCCCTATAGGAAGTAGTCAAGGAAATTAACCTTCTTGAGACTGCAAGCGACTTTTCTCGACGTCGTGCAAACACATGAATACTGCAGGCGACAATCAAAGTGGCCCTTTAAAATTAGTATTTGCTGTTGCATAAATGCATTGTGGGAGGAAATGACGCAATATCTATATCCATAGCATGTTCCCAATTGCAAATGGCAGATTTTATAAGTGTTTTTTGGTGTAAATGTGGGTCTTTTTAATGATTTTTCTTAACGTAACTGCCAGTGGCGGCACTACTCAGAAATTGTGAAGAGTTAATTGGGAATAAATATTGTGTGGTTTACCGAAGGTGAGGATTTTGATTCTGAATATTGGGACCGAATAGCGAGAGAATTTTCAAATAAAAATTTTGAATGACACCAAGTGTGAGGGCAAGTATACTGTATGGTGTTGAATGTGAGCAATCCAACCATAAATACGAATTACGAAGTGTAGTTTACGGTGTGTTTTTTGTCTGTTTTTATACATTTCTAGATCGCAAATCATGCACCTACAAAAAAGCTCTTCAAAACCCAAAAATAATATTAATTTGTTCACACCTTTATATTATTTTATTTTTTGTTAAGTTTTAAAGTAAAAATATTTTTTCAAAATGTTAGGCCTCTCAAACTGATTTTTCTCAAAATTAATTCATTTTTTTTGGAAAGTAACTCTTAAATGAATTTAGTAGTCTAAAGATAAAGATCAGGTGAGTACGGTGGCCAAGGATTTTGTGACAAAGTAGGCCTCAACGATTTTTATCCGTTACTTCATAGTATACTGTCCGGTCACATCCATGGTGGTATCAGAACAAATGTCCAGGCTTGGACTCTCTATCACCTGAATATTATCCATATAATAATAATATAAAAATTTCAGAGGAAATATAAAATAGGTCGTTTTTTTCATCTTTTTAAAAAATTGTCATGTGACTAAACGCTCGCCTTGAAATATCAGTGACTGATAACATTGACGTATGTAAAAGACTTCTATTTTCATCAACATAGCAAGTATTTTTTAACATATCTAGAATTTTTATAAAAAGAAAAAAAGACATTTCTACTTTGAAAGATTTGTCACCAGTTGGTTGTATGAGCAGGAGTTTTATTCCTAAAATATGACTGTGTCCATGGCTCTGACTTTTGGAAATGTAGTGTAATTTCACAAAGAGATACAGAATTTCCTGTTTTACTTCAAAAACTGTTAATAGTACATGTATGTATTTTAGTCATTTTAATGAATTTGTTAATGTATTTATATAATAAAAGAGAAAAAAAATGGTTGGGTAGTTTTAACATTGAGATTTGCTCTAAAATTGGGAATTTGACCAGGCACTTCCACTCTCCCCAATGTTTTGTAAATTCCTGTGACAGATTTTTCTAGACCATTGTGTAGTTTCTAGTCACTTAACCTTTAGACTACAGAATTAATTTTGACAAACGTCAGGTTCAGTGGGTATTTTTAAATTGCTTTCCAGCACATATGAATGGAAAACCCAATTAAAACCTAAACTAACTTTATGTATATGGACTAAATATTAATATTATTATAATTGTAATTTTTCTTTATTATAATTGGGGGTTTTGCAGTATTTATTGGTATATTTCTGGGCTCTAAAATCAACAAAGACTGCTATACATGTGTGCCATGAAGTGTAGGTTGGCTATCTTTGCTAATATATTCACCTCCTGTGTCATAAAAATAAAAATTAATTAAATTCCCTTCCACATCCCAATTTTCGTTGGTGGAAAAACGATCAAATAAACAATCAAAATATCAATCAGAAGTAGCTATTATGTCCTCAATGTGAGCACAACATTACGCCGTTGTTGCTGATCGTGTAAATTTAGATGAGAAAACTTTTTTCAAACTAAAATTGTCAAGAAAAACTATAAACTTCCAAAAAGTAAATCGGCAGTTTCATATATTTTTTTAGGGAAAATTCTTTTAGGGTTTATAACTCCAATTTGCCCAGTGAATAAGTATCACACCACACTTTTTTAAGGTTAACTGTGGTTATAACAGCGTGTCGAGAAATGTCGCCTTCAGTGTCAGAAGGTTAATAAAAGGGTTCTAGCATGTCATACCAAATTGGATGTATCTGTTTTCATTAAATTCTGTTGTGGTAATTGTGTATTTTATTTGCCTTTTCAAGAATTATGGATGGATTTTTTCTCTGTAGAAAATAAAATTTCTCCCTCCCCCTCCACATTTCCCATCCCTAACAAAAATGTAGCATTCTGTTGGATTATTCACATAGACTGGTTTTTTTGTCTGAAGCCACATATCACACATACACTTAGTTGTAATAGCAGAAAGTCTACAACCATTTCTTCAGAAAGTGACAGTATGGCACCAGATATCACTAGAATCTCATTTGTTTAATTGGCTGATGATTGAATAGTGTTTGTAATACAAAATTATAGTATACCATAATGTGTTTACAAAATAACAAAATCTCTAAATATCAGTAATAAAAAATACTAAGTTGATTTTATTGGCTTGAAGTTGTCAAAGTTCTAAATAACATCTCTTATGAGTTCATCAAAGATAAACCAGTTACATTTATTCTTCTTTACAGGGTGGTTACTGATGTTACATTTATGAAATGGGTCTTCTGATTGGGTGTTTGAAGAATAAACATGCACTGTTTTTCACACTCATGTTGAAATTACATTGTACTTACACATGTGCACCTTAAAAACTAAGATCACCAACCAGTGGACATGCAGTTGATTTTTGTCCTGGAATCCTCATGAAAAATAATTATATAATAGATAGTGCTGGAACCATTGCTGGATTTGCTCTTTTGAAATCAAAAGTATTTTGAAATATTTCAAATCTTGTATTGATTTCATTTCTCTACTTACCTTAGATATGGATTTGTTACATTTGAAAATCAAGAAGATGCAGAAAGAATTATTAAAAAAGAGGTAAGTTGATTTGGCTTCAGACTATTCAAAGTAAAAAAAAAATAGTTTGTTTTATTTAATGACTCCTCTAGAGCACATTGATTTTTATCTCATCATCGGATATTGGACGTCAATCATATGGTCATTATGATGTATTTTTAGAGGAACTCTCTGCCACCACATAGGCTACTCTTTCTGATAAGCAGCAAAATATCTTTTATATGCATTGTCCCACAGACAGGACAGCACATACCACAGCCTTTGATGAACAAGCAATGGACCACTGGTTGAAACAGAAAATAGCCCAAACTGCGGCTATTCAAAGTATACTGAATCACAAAAGAAACCTGAATTTTGTTTTAATATATTTTATATTTATTCATCATAGAAACATAATTTATTGAATTACAAACTTTTCCAAATGAAACATTCACAACTAAAATTTTGATACCATATTCAGTTTGGAGTAGCAGAAGAGGTTAAGTGTTGGCCTGTGGATCCATATATATATATATATAATATTTCTTTCAATTGGTGGTCTACAGTTGTTTTTAACAAAGACCATGGTATGTGCTGGAAAAGGCAATATAAAAATTATCCCTTGCTGCTAATCAGAAAGAGTAGTCTGTATGGCTGTTGTCTTTTTCTTGTAACTGCATACATGAAGATGATTTATCTTGTGAATGTTAATGTTTGGTACACCATTTGTCTGTGGTAAGGTGAAATTTACTCTAATTATATAGAGAAATGCATATACACTATAATTTCTTACTTTCTTCTCTAAACCTACTTTATCTACTTCAACCAGATTTTGTGTGAAGCCTCGTTGGCACATGGAGTAACATGTATGTACTAAAGTATGTCATGTCATTTTGGCACTGTTTTTGGCTTCATATGCTATAAACAAAGCATATTCTTACCTTATATTTTCTGCATTTTCATTTTGACTGATGACTTCTTATTAATCATGTTGTAATCAAATGAAAAACATATTGACTGCTGATGAACTTGCTAGCAAAATCACAGAAAAGTTTCTTTTTTTTAAAGTGGTGTGATGTTGTTACACCTGTTCTTTGCTATCAAGTTATACATTCGTAAACCAGTCTAGTACCAGTGCATTGCTTTGGTATTGTACTGGGGTTAAAGTTTTGTCTTGTACTTATTTTAAAAATAAAAACTGCAAGCCAGCTCATTGAAACATATTAAAAAAATATTTTGCATTTCCCTATAGTATTTTGCACTAGGCCACATGTATTTCCAATATATACTTCTGATTGATAAATTGGCAAAAGTTTCAATGTTAAATTTGTATTGGAAATTTTTAGTTGGATGTTTATGGACATATATGAACTATTTAGAAAGGATATTTGAATGAAATTTATTTTAGACCACTTTCAAACAATGGATTTACAGGAAATTTAAGATAGATATTTATATTTTTATTTTGATCTTAGTCAGAAGGATAGTGCTGTGACACATAGTATATACATGTAGTTAATGTGCTTATATCCAGAAATGTTCAGACATGTTTATCGGAGTAACAAATTTATGAATTAGGTCATTCATACCCACCAGAGAGAAAGACCTGAAAAGGCAATAAAGTGCGATCTCTACTTTCAGAAATGCTAGAACAAAATAATCTTCATATATTACATGTAAAAATGGTTTAAATCTAATTAAAGTTGTAAACAGTTTATGTAGGTAACTGTTTAAGCCCTCTTGTTCCCATTTACAGTTAATGTAAATGTCTTATTAGAGTGAAGGTCTTAATAAATGAATAATCACTGGTGGCATAGACAGCTGAAAAATGGTACTTGATAATAAATTTATGCTAAAATACTAAAGATAATATCAGGCTGTAGGATTTCAGATTTCATGGGAAACACATTTTGGGTTCCGTGCCTGGCACTCCTGGAAACCCATGGGTAACTGTTTTTCGGTTCCGTAAAATTGGTGATGGGTACCAATCTTGTGTGATGTTGTTCTCCTCGTCCGTTTCCACCAGAAAATCCTCATTAAATTGCCATTTTCAATGGTACAGTTGCCGATTTTTTTTTCTTCGGCGCAGATGCCATGATTATTTGCTCTAAAACGTGCTCAAAACAAATCGTCTGCATTTACTACGCTCACGCCAACTTGACAGGCCTACAACAGAACTGAACGATGTTTCTAAAACTTTTTTTTTTTAATTGCCTTGCATAAAATAATGTAATCGATCGTTGACTTGAACTGTGTTTTTATCAAGTTTAAAAAGTTTAGTGTGTTTTTGCCGTAAATAATTAATATCATGGGAAACGAAATTTCGGCTTCGTAGTTTCCCCAGCACGGTAATGACACGTTACCGGTAACGATAGTTACCGTGAAATCCTACAGCCTGACATAACTATACAAAAATTAATCTACTTTTATTTCACCTTTTTTATTTCAATTGTTCTTTATTAACAAAACTGAATTACATGTAAAAGTGTTTTATTTTATTTATGTAAATCATTAAATTAAAACAAATGTACAGCAAAAGTCTGAGAGGTCTGTTTGCATGTTGGCCAATCCCAAAAACCGCTTGAGCACAAAAAGATCAAATTAAATATTTAGGTTAGTTAAGCTTCTAAAAATAATTGCAAAAAAATCAAATAATCTATTAATTTATCAAACAAGACCAAGTTAATACCAATGATGGAAGGGCAGAACAGCCCAATTCAAAATCCTTTTAAAAAAAAAATCAAATGTATTCTATTTCAGAATGTATGCGACAGTATTAGTTAACAATAAATGAACTAGTCAGTGAACACACATACATGCTCAACAGAACTTAGTCATTCACAAATTGAAAATCTTTACTTGTTCTACCAGCTGGTTACCTTTTCTGAACACTGAAGTAGAACGACATTTTAATCAGAAACTACTTAAATATAATATTAAGTACAAAGATATCTAAATACCCTTGAAATTTTAATCAGAAAATTACTTATTATGTAACATTAAGATGATTAAAGAACAAAGTTATCTCAATGGCTTTGGACACTCGAAAGTCGTGGTGTCAATAAATAAATGGATTTATTGTTAAAATATTAATAAGTATTTAATATTTTGCCTTCCCAAATTTAACAATGAAATATATAAAGGTAAATAATACACTTGATAGTCAGGTTTTGATATTTATACAGTTTATTTTAAAGTTCTAGCAAAAAGCCTTTTTTTTAGTGTAAATTGCTATCATAAAAATTGTCAGAGTATTACAAAAACTACTAATAGTATGACTACATATTAAAGATAGTCAAGCAACTTTGACTACCATCATCAAACACCTACAATTATTTATTTATTAGTGTATTATTATTAAACAACAACTGATGTTGCCATAGTGCATTGTACATTGTTGTTAACATTAAAATATACCCTTTTTCTTTTTTTATGTTTTGACAAATATTCAATGGGTACCATATATTGCTGTGTAAAAGCAGAGTTTTGAAGATTAGAAATAGTTTCCATAAAAAGACAACATGGCTTATACATGGAGTGAACAGACAAGTACACGAAATCCTGATCGAAAACTTGTAGTCAGGATTTCAACATTTTTTAAGTGACCAATTTGCAATCATTTACATCTTCAGTAGTGTTGCTTCAAAGTGGAGATAGTAGTAACCTGTGCAAACTACAAATAAATGAATGTCATGCAACACTGTGTTATTTATTGTTGAGTGTGTTATAACATGCTTGATAAATAGTAAATTACTTGTTTTATTCTAAGTTGAATTGTAAACACATTTTGGCCACCATCTTTGTTTGTTTGATAACCCTGGTAACCGAGTAATTTCCAAAGCTGATGATTACTAACTACCGTGACTGCTAAACATTTTAGTTTCAGTGTACATAGAAATTGAGTAATGGGGAATATGAGATTAAATATATTGGGCTTAATTATACTGATAATTTGCCTTTCTAATATATGAATAATAATTTTAAAAAACCATGTTCAGTGTTTGTTCATTTCTTATCTGAACATTATTTCATAGGTACTAATTTATGTTTACACTGTCAATGTGACATAATGGAAATCACTATCAAAATAATTTTGACATGTTCCAACAAAATATTTGGTTCAATTTTTTTAAATATGAATTGTTCAGCAATTTATTTTTATGAGTCCATGTCTATCGTGTGACTGTCGACTTTGGTATACATTCTTGAAATACTGGTTATTAGACTATTAACAGAAAAATAGACTTCAGCTCATATATGCGACCATTCCTTTTGTATCATGTATTTGGGATCAAACAAAGGGGTCTGCTAATACACGGCAATGTACAGTATTTCTTCTGGTGAAAAAAGGTATTGTTATACAGTTGTGTTTATACTGCATCACCAAAAAAGAAATGCAGCAAATTGTCACGACTTTCGACTGTACATGGAAAATCTAAATATGTAAGTCTATTTTCTAAATCAATCAAACTGACATTTGATATTTTTACCTAAAATTTTTCTTTCTTAAGCCTTAATAAACTTAGATCAACAAAAGTGGTAATAAATTATAATAAACCTAACAAATCATATTTTAGTTTATTGCTGAAACATAAAATAAAGATGAAAAAGCATCAGAACATTTTAATGGATTAGTCTACAGATAGTTAAATAAATGCATCTCAAAAGCACCTGTCCCAGTTTTTATTTATTTATTCTTACAGTTAATTGTAGTATAAAATAGTTAAATAATAATGTGCTAAGGTGTATGTGAAGGTTAGGAATCTTCTCAAAATACCAAGATGAGTCCAACTGATGGGACTCAATGATTAAAAAAACTGCAATTCTTTAAAGTAGGACTTGTCTCCAAAATTGTATTTGTATGTGCTTTTATGACATATATATAGATATACCTTGAATATTTCAAAACCAGCTATGTCGAGTATTCCAATGAAACTGGCACCCTGTCGCTTGGTTCTGTCCAGTGACTTGTTGATTCTGGCTACAATCCATTTGAACATACGTTCATAAAGAGCCTTTGACATGGCCTCAACAGCATACTCAACCTACAGAACAAACAAAAACCATGTCAGTATTAAAACAAAAAATGTATTAAATAATCATTCTTTTTCTGAAAAACATTTTCCATTTCCAAAACGCATACATATAAATGTTACCTTGTTTTAAATTTGTAATACATTTTTAGCCAACACAACTCACCTGTTCTTTAGTTTGAGCCTTTGTCACATAGTCTCGGCCAACCTTGATTTTTGGCTTGAGGAATGCTTGGGTAATGGCAGTGACGTGCAACCCCAGGAGATGACAAGCTTTCTGAGCCACTAAAAGATAAATAGTACAGTTGCTAAATGACCATCTCAGAGAAAAAACAAAGGTTAATGACAGTCATATTATGAAGTCTCCAATCTTTGTTTAGGCCTTAAGTCTGGACTTTTCGAGTTTTATAGGTTCAGATTATCAAAATTTTGTTAACTGTTGTGAAAATATTAACTGGATACAAGCCGTTACTGATGGACAGATATAGCAAGTACTATTATTTTCTCATTAAAGCTGTAATTATGATCTAGGTATCATTACCTGTGTTGTCAGGTAGAGAAGCCTGGTCAGAATTCCTCTCTGCTTTAAACTGCATGTTTCCCATCAGCATAACGGCAGAAATCAAACGCAGGACAGCTACAAATAAACAAACGAATAACATTAATTTTAATATCGAACATCAGGTTAGAACAAAAACAACCTAGTCAATAAAGCTTCCATTACTATTGTAAAAAGTAAAAGACAATTTTTTTTTTTAATAACATGCAAATACATTAACAGCAGTTTATTTTTTTAATACATTTTTTTAAAATTACCATTTTGGTCTTAATACATCCAAAGTACTGTTATTACTAGAAATATATAAGAAATCAGTCAGATTCAGGCATCGAAATAAGCATGGTGCTTGGTAACCGATTTCAAGATTACTACAGAATAGGAACCTACAGCTTACGACATATTTATCACGTTTAAAATTGCCATGATTTTCATTATTTTATAAAAATACCTTAAAAGACAAACAGTATCATTTTCCCTCTCATGTTTGCTATTCATCTAATCTATATGATTCATATACATGTATTGATAACTGCATATGTATCTTTATTTTATATTTGAATAAAATATTAGATACTACCAATTCATTGTTTGACCAAGAATTTTGTCAAGACTATTTATGTTCCTAACTTTACCAATACCATGTATCCTCCTAGTAACCCAAATAAGTGTTCTCAACTTTTTTGAAGACTGATGTTCACGGATATAGCACTTATAGTTTTTAATTAACCAGTTTTATACTAAACCAGAGTTAAATGTAAAGATTTGATGCACATAAACACAAAAGTAACACCTAGGTCTCTCCAAATAGATAATAAATATTTTCAAGTATTTACCAGACTGATCTTCAGCAGTCATTCCCATAATATTCATTGCATCCACTGTGGCCTTGAACTCAACACTGTCATCCAACCCTTGCACTGGTACATAGCCATGAGACAGGTAGGTATAATGACGAGCATCTTCCAGCAAGAATTCCTCTGCAATTATACTGGCGATGTTAGCTCACAAGTTATGTATGTGATACAACTGTTTTCATAATATAACAGTCAAAGCCCACCAATCACGAGGCAATAGTTAATGTGTTCATGAATTTGGTTCTTTTCTTCAAATAAAATTTTAAAAAGATTAATTTATTAAAATTCAAAACAGGTAAAATAAAACCCAAATATATCCACATTAAAATTGCTTTTAAAAGGTTAATTCATGATTAAGAAATAAAATTGCTTTTAAAAGGTTAATTCATGATTAAGAAATAAAGAATCAAGTTTCCATAACAGAAACATTTGAATGTGCCAAAAATACAAATGTTCATCTTTTAAATGAGGAAGAATAAACCCAGTGCTGGAAATGGTTGGGAGCCCGAGTGCACCTGAAATGGGGTCGGGCTACGAACTTTTCAAAGTTGGTAGCCAGTGTGTCCACCATGCCTGGATAGGCTACGGAGACATAATAATTAAATACCTTTGGATGACACGCTATTTATCCGTGTGGGGAAACGATACACATCGTTTATTCATTGATTAATAAAATATATGTCTGTCTGTCTGGTCTGACTGTCTGTCTGTCATTTTATCGATCAGTTAAACACAAACAAATTCTGTCCATTTGTACGTGGAAGTTGTCGCTACACACATGTGCAAAGTAGCTTCATTCACAGACTTGTAGCCATCAAGGCAGATAACACATATAGTATGCTAATGAGTAAAAGGACGATGCATGCGCATTGTACGTTGGTAGAACGTCCAAAAGCATAAAAATTTGTCAACAGAATGTGTATTCCGGTATAATCCGGGTATTACTTAGTCTAAGTATCTCATGGACACGATACCTCGGGTCAACAACACAGCGATCATGGATGGGACGCACCATATTCCATCCACAGCAAGCATATTTTTCTTTTTTTGTTTTAAAATTTAAAAAAACCCAAACAAATATATATTGCATGTATTAGACGACATTTTAAGTCTTAAAATAGTGAAGGAGTTTGGCCTATATAGAGTTAATACTTTGATAGCAAAACGTATGGAAACAGGTGACTAACGGAAACACAACACTGTCTAGTATCGGTCATTCCAAGCATAATAATGTGCTGCTTAATTTTCAAAGCAATTACAGTATCATCCACAAAGTTCTTATCAATACATATTAGTTTATTTTTCAGATATTTAACTGTAATTCAGCGATGCAAACGTTTATTTTAATTGTGTCAATAATCACTGAGAAATGAAACAAAAATGACGGCAAACATCACATGGTGAGAAGGATGCACACCATAGATTTTTGTACATGCCATTTCCAGTCTCACAATATCAGAAGATGCATAGGAATAGCATTTTTGTAAAGTATAATTAGTTGGTAGTCGTTCAGTTACAAAATATTTATATGTTGAGAACTAATACTTTTAGCTATGCCACTTTAAACCTGCATCAATTGAGTTGTAATAATGGAGTGAAAATAAATAAATATATATATCAGTATGAATTTTGATTATGAAATAAAACTATATTTAATTGCAATTATTTTTGTGTTGTCAGTTGTTGTACATGA
>JAULBS010149515.1:0-12226 GCA_032355785.1 Symmetromphalus regularis
ATCCTGCTGATATATAATTCAAATATAAATACTGTAACATCGTTGTAAGGCGTACTTCTGTGAACGTCACGTGTTCATCCTGCTGACGTATAATTGAAATATAAATGCTGTTACCCTCTTGTAAAGAATACTTCTATGAACGTCACGTGTTCATCCTGATGACGTATAATTGAAATATAAATACTGTCACCTTGTTGTAAAGAGTACTTCTGTGAACGTCACGTGTTCATCCTGCTGATAAATAATTGAAATATAAATACTGTCACATTGTTGTAAAGTGTACTTGTGTGAACGTCGCGTGTTCATCCTGCTGATGTATAATTGAAATAGAAATACTGTAACATTGTTGTAAAGAGTACTTCTGTGAACGTCACGTGTTCATCCTTCTCATGTATAATTGAAATATAAATACTGTAATATTGTTGTAAAGAGTACTTCTGTGAACGTCACGTGTACTTCTTGCTGATATATAATTGAACTATAAATACTGTCACGTTGTTGTAAAGAGTACTTGTGTGAACGTCACGTGTTCATCCTGCTGATATATAATTGAAATATAAATACTGTAACATTGTTGTAAAGAGTACTTCTGTGAACGTCAAAGCCTTGACAACATTCTCAAAAGAGTAATCTTGATCATAATCAAATAATCTCCTCCATCAGAAAACACTATTTTTGTCAATGTTCTCTTGACTATTTTCTCTAAACGTCAATTTACACTTTGTGTAAGTATCGCCAACACTGACCTTACTGTACTATTTATTTATGGAATCAAACAAATTTCACACATTATAGTATTAAAATAATATAAGTAAAGAAGGGCATTATTGTATGATATATTTGTCAAACAAGTTGTAAAATACTGTAAAATTGTAAAGGATTGGTCACTGACACACGTCGTAGTAACACCTCATAGTCAAACGTCAATGTCACACGTCATAGTCACACATCATAGTCACACGTCATAGTCACACGTCGTAGTCACACGTCGTAGTAACACGTTATAGTCTAACGTCCTAGTCACACGTCATAGTCTAACGTCATAGTCACACGTCATAGTCACACGTCATAGTCACACGTCATAGTCACACGTCATAGTCACATGTAGTAACAACACGTCGTAGTCACACGTCATAGTCACACATCATAGTAACGCGTCATAGTCACAGGACATATTCACTCGTCATAGTCTCACGTAGTATTCACACGTCATAGTCACACGTCATAGTCTCACGTAGTAATCACAAGTCGTATTCACACGTCATAGTCACACGTAGTAATCACACATCATAGTCACACATCATAGTCATATGTCGTAGTCACACGTCATATTCACACGTTATAGTAACACGTCATAGTCACACGTCGTAGTCACTCGTCATAGTCTTACGTCATAGTCACACGTCATAGTGATGCAGTTTTGTTGATTTGTTATTTGAGAGTATCATAACATCCATGAATGCTTGTTTTGGAAATCAACTCGTCTTTTAGATCCTGTAGGAATTCGTTGCATTTCAATATTGCACACTGATCGTCATCGTTTATTACAATATGATAGAAAACACTATCTCCAGTCAGAAGCAAAGTTTTCTGTGATATAAAACAGAATAATTACGATGTAGTCTGAGCGCTGTAATAATTGTTTTCACTGATATAAAACATGTTGTGCGACACCTGAAATCTGCCATATTCGTCAATCTGCTACTTTCTTTCATAAACCACGATCGCGTTCTGACGTTTATCATCACATTTGGGATCCCCCGGTGTCTTTCAACAATGTCTGACACTTATCAAATTATCCAGACCCGAATTTTGATGAATTTCTTTGCTTTTGTATTAAAATTAATTGACTAAACTGACATGTGATACAAACGTTATGCATTATACGAACATTACATTTTTAAAGTTTTCTATGTAAATTTGTTTAATAATGGCCTGATAAAGTAATTTGTGTTTCGGGTTGTGCGCCCGCATTGATTTTTTGTGACGCTCGTGTCAAATATGCGCAAATTATATTTTGCTCGATTTTTTTTCTTCGAGAACTTACGATAATCTCATCAAAATTGTTTACGCTTTATATTTCAACCAATTTAGAGTTACTTGGATTTTTTGAAGAATGCGTTAAAGTTTTCACATCACTGCTATTACACCGGGAATAACAGGTTGTTTCACTCTTATTCTCATTCATCTTGGGTCGTTTCGCAGGTGATGTTTTCAGACTTCAATATAATAAAGGCACAAACAAAATCTAACTCTCCTACACATACTCTCATGGATAAAATTTCGTGGTATTTAAGCTTGTGTTAGAAAGAAATAACGTGTGTTTCTCTGCATCCCTCATTGATTATTTTAAACTTTGTGGGACCCGAAACACAAAATTAATTTATCATGGCCTCACGTAAACATGTACGTTTGCATTAAGAAACGCAAGGCTTCGTGTATAATCATAATCAACATGAGTTTAACACACTCGGAAATATATCTGGAAATGTCTGGAACCATACTGAAATTTCACTACTGTAAAATTGTTGTATGGGATTTGTAAATAAACAGACATATGAAATCGGGTATTTGAGTATTGGTCCTTTTATTTTCACCATTCTTGGGCTAGGGAAATAAACTGATATGACGTCATCACTGTAAAGCAAAGGCGATAGCATTTGGTTATCATATTATCATTAGATTTAGCCAGATGCATCTGCATGTACAGGGTCGTACCCTCTGGGGTGCAGGGAGTTCAGTTGCCACCCTGAGAATCCTCGGACTAGTCACACATTTGTTTATAAAAAGTAATGTCCCCCCCCCCCAACGATGTTGATCAAGATACGACGCTGATGTATGCATACATAATTAATATACATGTTTATATCAAATGCCACGTTCCTGAATAAATATTACATTTTCAAAATAAATACTGTGCTTATGCAATTTATCGATCTGTGTATATTTAATTTCCTTTCATTTTGAAATACTTTGATTTTTACCACGCATTGTAGATCTTGATTAGATGTATTTGTATTTCCGTGTGCACGGTGATGCAGTGGTAAAGCTGTTGGACTTACGGCTGGTAGGTACTGCGATCAAATCTCAGTTGAGGCATTGGAGTTTTAATCTCGATATTGGCTCCAATCCAGAGTGAATGCTCGACAAGGTTCAGTGTGTAGCTGCATGCCACTTTCATGGACCAGTGGTCTACATCTGGTTTATCAAAGGCCGTGGTATTTGTTATCCTGTCTGTGAGAAGTGTATATAAAATATCCCTTGGAAAGAGTAGCCTTAGTGCCGATGATTGGTTTCCTCTAAAGATCATGGGAAACAAAACACCAAATGTCTGACACTTAATAGCCAATGAATAAACAGTGTATTGGTGTTTCGTTAAACAAGCAATTATATCTTTTTTCCTATAGGTTTCTATTTTTAATTTCAATAACATGCTGACTGATGCCATTCCTTATTTCAAAATGATTATCGTTTGATCTTAATTGACTTTAAAACATTATTCACCTTGATGGAAAATTCGCTCACTATGACCGGACTGTTCTTATTCTAATATCGAGTCGTCTGTATTCATCGTTTACCAATTATTTTCCCGAATCTTCGTAAATGTGTGGAATTATTTAATATATAATAAAACCGAAGATCATTTATCATCATAAGCTTCATATTCACATGAACGAAGTACTGTAAAACTAAGTCATGTTTTTATTTTACCATTAATAATGTACATTTTTAACAAGTTCCTAACAAAGCAAACGAACGACGTTACAAAAAGCCGAATTCATTGATGCGGTTCGAGATTTGTGTTTTTATTACCAATTAACTGACAATAAAACCCGCCATGAAGATTCTCTTGATACATATTTGATGAAACAACAATAAAACCATCACAGTTAGACATGGATATCGGAGAATAAAGCAATTACAATTAGTATTTTTCTTCTACTTTGTTACGTATGTAACTTGTTTCCTGCATTTTGTTACAGTACAACACACGACGGGAATTTTCCAATTACTTTTAGATATTTTCAATAGAAAATTTAAGATGTTTCTTTTTATTATGTAAATTTCTAGTATAATACTGAAATAGATTAATATTTCCGAACAATTCTTATAACAACAATACACTTTACAATGATAAACTGGCATACAAAATATAATTTCCCACAGTTTCTAAGCACAAGACTAAACGACTTATGATTAAAACAGTTTCATATCTGAATGGACCACTATTAAAACGCAAGTGCTATTAATTAAATATAACTAGATGCTTGTTTTTACGGTCAAAGTGTATTTTCACAAAGTCTCTGAAAATGTATTTACTTTATAATTTTAAAATAGGGGATTCCATCAGGTACATTTTACTAAGTGATACGTTCATTGAAACGCAACACGTTTTTAAAATCCTTTTGAAATTCATTTATCGCTGTGTTCTTAAAATTGCCTGTACCCCAAATCATCTAGGTATTTTATGTATTTATTTGCACTTGGATATAAATATATTGACAATTGTCGTTCTGTTCTCTAAAACAATCACTATAAAGTATGTTAAAATACGATAGTGGCATACAATAGCGGATCCAGATGGAGGTCCAGGGGTTCAGGACTCCCTTTCTAGATTTCTTTTCTTTTTTAGATATATTTTCTGGGTGGATGGAAGAGAAAATTAATAATTTTTTCCCAGTCCCATTAAAACATCAAATTTGGACTCCCCCCTTTTCATATTATCAAAAGTAATTTTATACTGTTACTATTATAATCTTGATCCTTTATTGTGACGTACATTAGTAATATTATCGAATACTCATATGTTTGATTGCACATACGTTTGCTTACAGCAATATTATATGTACAGCGTTTTGGTAAACGTATTAAAGCACTGGAGTATATACATTATGTTTGAATAAGATTGGCGTCACGTGTACACATATTTGTATAGATAAACATGGGCTGCTTTCTCTACATTATGTGATATTATCAAAAGAACTTTAAAGACTATGGTTTGGACATGAATAACCATTTTCAAAAACATAATTATAAGCCTTTCAAACTGAACGTGCAATAATTATTTATATTTATTTTAAAATTTATAATTATTTTAAAACTGAACGTGCAATAATTATTTATAATTATTTTAAAATTATTTATAATTATTTTAAAATTATTTATAATTATTATAATAATTTATAATTATTATAATAATTTTTAAATTATTTTAAAATGGGCATATATTACTGTAACATGTAACAGAAAATACACGAAAAAAAAAGAATCCATAATTTTCCAAAGAGTATATAGATCTAAAATATGTCTTATATTTGAATGACATGAATTCCGCTGAATATGAATTTTCAAAACTGTGTTTAACCCTCCTTGAAAAGGAAAAGTATTGCTTTAAAGTTATTGTACATTATAGTGTATTTTGTCTATTTAAAACAGGGTTTTGCTAACATAGTTGTATCATTAATTAGACAAATGTTTCACTTGCAGTAATATTTGAATGGTTAAATACATACTAGTAGTCAAACGTCTTTAGACCACGGATAAAATTAACCCTCCAGTCAGTTGCATTCTTTGTTAAGTCTGGAAATAATATCAATGTGTGACATCTTCTTTAAAAATGTGTGCCACCCCGCTGTTTTGTTGTTTTTGTTTGTTTGTTGTTTTTATTTGTTTGTATGTGTTGTGCTTGCTTTCTTTATTATAATTGTATTGAAGAGGAAAACTATGATTTGGAATGATCACTTATAGGATATTGACTTCATGTGATTGCTAATTACATTGTGAAGATCATAAACATTACATATGTACATCTGTATGACACGTCTAAATCATACTGTTAAAGTCTAAATGCAAAGAGTAAACGTAAAGAGTAAACGAAATCATTTTCAAAATTAAAGTAATTGCTTTATTCTCATCCGTACATAACCAAGGCAAAATCACAAACTCTTGTAATCATTCATTATTTCTAATGTAATTCTCATACAGAATTCCGTGACACATGTGTCGACAGTTCCACTAAAACCATGTCAGTTGGCATCCTGCATCCACGTAAATAAGCACATATTTACACTCACGGATGTGCTTCCAAGAAACATTTAGTGTTCTGTGTTCACATGCGCGGTCACCGTATACATTCCACAAAACTTTTCACTACGCATAACAGGAAAATTCACAAAAAAAACTCATCATGTGTCCACGATACTGAAACAAAACTGAGATTGCAGATTATGAAAGAAATAAACTTAACCAATGACGTTAGGAATATTTTGGACTTCATGGAAGTAACAATATGATCATAAAAATACATTGTGGATCGGTCAATGAGAAGTAACATAGTTGTAAATACGTAGTGTGGAACGCTCTGTAGTTTCAACATGGCGACCTGCTGCTTAGGGCAAACTACATTCATAGATAGGAAATGGACATTCCTTGTTATTCAAAATGATGCTGTTTTATAGGAAATGGACATTTCTTGTTACATTAAACAATTTGTATTCTGGTAAATTGGCACTCTTTGTTATGATGCCGTTTTGGTGGAATAGGTATTCATACACGAAGCTATAACAAATGCTTTTTTTTCAGAAAACAGACATTCCTTGCTACACTACATCGTTCTGATAGAAAATGTGGATGTACTGAACATTGGCGTAGCTTGGGTCTTTTTCTAGTGAGACAAAGGTTTTTATTTCTCGAATTTTAATCAACTTTTATAATATTAATCACATTAATTTTTTTTCTGCAAAAACATCTAGTGAGGCAGTTGCCTCATTGCCTCAATGGAAGCTACGCCACTGCTGAACATTTATTTACCCGACTCACTAAAAATATAATTTCATGAGTCATGAGTAGATGACGTAAAGTCGTTAATTGAAAATGTGGATCTTTCGAAAGCCGAAATTGTATTGGTTCTACTAACATAAATATAAATGCCACACTTTGTCCAAGAAACAGTCCGGGGGTATTTAGACAATAGTATGAGTTTAGGCTCTCGGACGTTTTCAGACTTAAAATAACATAACTGTTTCAAGTCATTAAAATCCCATCCAAGGGATATGTAGACTGCCATCGTGGATCACAACTGGTTTATCACAACCCGTGGTTTGTGCTATTCTATTTGGGGGATAGTGCATATAAAATGCACTGATGTTTACTGATAAGAGTAGTCACATTAATGTGGCGGCAGCGGGTTTCCTATTTCCTATTAACACTAACCTCTGTCCTGGACAGACAGCACAGGAAGCTAATTGTGTGCTCAAGACATCGTGCTTGAAACTTGACGGGATATAAGCACGAAAATAAGTACAATCAACCTACTATATGCATTTCTATTTAATTGATAGATGTTTAGTAGTATGAGAAACGTAACATGTAAATGTACAAACAGCTTACAGTATGTAGTATAGTATATAATTTCTATTTAACTGATAGATGTTTAGTAGTATGAGAAACGTAACATGTAAATGTACAAATAGCTTACAGTATGTAGTATAGTATATAATTTCTATTTAACTGATAGATGTTTAGTAGTATGAGGAACGTAACATGTAAATATACAAACAGCTTATAGTATGTAGTATAGTATATCATTTCTATTTAACTGATAGATGTTTAGTAGTATGAGAAAAGTAACATGCCAGTATGTAGTATAGTACTGTAGTAGTCTCGATTCAGAATACAAACAGAAACAATTACCCATAAAGCGTATAGAGAATCACTAAATGGTAGGATTCACATCTGGTGCGTCGATTTGCATGGCATTAAAAAGTCTGCTGTTTGAACTCCTAGGTCTGTAGCGCGCGTTAAGACCACAATACATAGTACTGTTATAGAAATGATTGCATTGCGACGATGCGTCGAATCACAAGCCCAGTTTGAAGACCTTAAAGAGGGACTTTAACACAACATTGTTTTGTTTTAGGCAATAAACACATTCCACATGGACAGATGTTGTTTTAATACTAGCAGAATCACCCACCCATTGTAAGTAATGTATTTTACACAATATATTACTGGGGTTTATTTATGGCTATGACTGCATTGCAATGTGATATGTAACTTTAGAACAATATGTAGCACAATCGCCAGAAAGAAACCTTAAGGAATGTCCACTTCTTATCAGTGATTGATTTGAGCTTGGAGACAGACATATGATGGAAATCGACATTATAGTCCTGTTTGCCTAAAGAATGTTCACATTGACGGACTACTGGGATATGGTATTTGTCCTGCGCATGTGCGGATGTGACGCATGAGTTCATGCCGAGAAGCCGCTGTCAAGGAGCTGCTGGAGCATGTACTGGACCTCGTGCCACGAGCGCTCCGGCATGTGCATTCCCAGCAGAGGGCGTTCGTCACCTTCCCGAGCTGCCTGGAACGCTTTTCGAAGATTATCTACATTTTTTTCCGTCAAGCCAAGAGTTATTTCCAAGTCTTCTATTCCACTGGCAACTGTAAGACAAAACAGGATTAAAATAAACTTAAATGAGAACTGTTTTCGTGATTTTGCTTTCTGTCTTGATAGTATAATAAAAATAATAATAATAATGATGATGATGATGATGATGATGATGATGATGATGATGATGATGATGATGATAATAATAATAATAATAATATAACGTGTTTAATTTGAAGAATCCAGAAAACAGAAGCAGAAAACAATGAAGCATAGATAGCGCCTTGTCTACATGATCTATCAACAAATTTGACATAAATTATGCCCTGGATTTCACATAATTGCATTATATTTTGTTTTGACTTTAGATATATTAACCTAACTACAGATAACTGGAGACATGTTAGGATAGTTTTAATTCATAATGAGGCGATTCAAACTGATGCACCGATTGATAAGACTTTCAAGACATGTCGTTTTTAACCTTTCAACTGCAAGTCTATTTTCGGTTATTAAATATTTTGATAAATTATTTTGTAATTTGTTCATGCTTCAGTTATTTAATGATACAAAGAATGTATTAAAACTAGTTTCATTGTGGAAAGTTGGAGGACTATTCCTCAGAGAAGACATGAATAATGAGAATATGAAATATTGATGCTTTGTCCAAAATAACATGACAGATGTATAGGTCAGAGAAATACGTTAGTAGATTTCATCATGAACAATGTGTGAACACAACCGTGAGAAAATGTGCTGTCATTCCATTTTTTAAATATTTAAATGCCAGACTTTTCCTGTGAACATCCCATTGTGTTTTGTCACATCCCAGATGTGCTGATTTGATCATTCATTACAAATTTAGAACGTCTAAAACATTATCTGCTGATCATGTAAATATGTCAGTATTGTGATTAAAGTGCACCTATTATCGGCCACACACGATGCTTAGAACTAATGCTGAGTAGGCTCTTTTCAAACGTAAGAGATACTCTCTACTCATTATGAATTTTTTGTCACTTGTCAATAATTTAAGTGTGTGTGTATATGTATGAGTGTCTGTGTGCGCGCGTGTGTGTATATGTGTGTGCGTGTGTATGTATGTGTATGTGTGTGTGTGCGCGCGTGTTTGTATGTGTGTTTGTGTTTGTGTGTATTTGAGCGTTGATGTTTGTGTGTGTCTGTGTGTGTGTGTGTGAGCGATCGAGTTTGTATGTGTTAATGTGTGTGTGTGTGTGTGTGTGTGTGTGTGTGTGTGTGTGTGTGTGTGTGTGTGTGTGTGTGTGTGTGTGTGTGTGTGCTTGTGTTTGTGTTTGTGCTTGTGTGTGTGGGGGGTTTCTGTGTGATTGTGTGTGTGTTTGTGTGTGTGTCTTTGTGTTGTGTGTGAGTGTACATGTTTGTGCAGTGACATAGCCAGAGGAAGCAAATGTGAAGAGGGCCCCACTGTAAAGTAGATTCTTACAGTGTTATAAGCATTTTTCAATGTTGGTTACGGCACGTTTGTGTGTGCGCGTGTGTGTGTCTGTGTGTGTGTTTGTGTGTGTGTTTGTGTGTGTTTGTGTGTGTATGTGTGTGTGTTTGTGTTGTGTGTGCGTGCATGTGTTTGTGTTTTCTATTATGAAACAAATTTGATATGTTACATAAGAATGACTTTCGAAAGCCAAATTCAGCATTAAATTCTTAGCACTTTTTAACATTTAAAAATTAATGTTTTAATGTGTTTAAATATTTTAATGGAATGTTTTACGTCATATTATTAAACCGTAGTATTGTACAAGCCAGAGATCAAATGAGGAATGGCGTAATATATCACACATGGTCTAGACTGGTACAGTACCAAACCCAAATATATGTTATTCAGCTTTCTTCAAATTTAGGAAAATGTGGGCAGTATGAATTGGTATTGGAATTTTACTTGATAATATGTGAGCATCAACGTCTGTGAACTAATACAATGTCAAAAGTGGGCTATGTGGAATTGTGTTGAAATTTTACTTGATAATGTGTGAACACCAATTTCTGTAGACTACTATTATGCCATTTGTGAGTAATTTGGAATTGTGTTGGGATTTTTCCTAAGTCAAATGTGAATGATGCGGAATTATATCTGTATTTTAACTGATAATGTGTAACATCGTCGATTTAAGCTACTGCTAAGTCAAATGTGAGTGATGTGGAATTGTAATGGAATTTTATCTTCGTGTATTGTTAAATTGTATTGGAATTTTACATTCGTATGCTGTTAAATGTGAGTGAGGTGCAATTGTATTGGAATTTTACATTCTTATACTGTTAAATGTTAGTGATGTGCAGTTGTATTGCGATTTTACTTCCATGTACTGTTAAATATGAGCGATATGCAATTGTAATGGAATGTTACCTGATAATGTGTGAGCAACAATTTCTGGATCGACTCCCCCGAAAAGGCTGGGGATAATCCAGTCCTTTTCTGTTTCTAGGAAATCAAACAGCTGCTCCATGGATGGTCTTGACGCTAAAATATAAAACGTTAATATTTATGTTTCCTTTAAAATAAAACACAGTGATAGAATTGACATGATAAATAAATACAATTTATAACAAATGTCTAATGAAGATGTGGGAAAGGAATGAACACAGCAACACATGAATTTCAGAATAATCCTGACGTCTCAGTATATGGAGTTCTGAGTTATAAATACTGAGTACTAGTATCTATAAGCTTTGTTTCTACATAACCAGTGGTGTCCCCAGTATTAAGGAAAGGGATGGAGGCAATCGGTAGAGCTGGTTCCACTTACAGGAAAGGATGGTACCTAAGATTTACAGAGTACATCAACTTCGAAAATGTCTTTGTATATATATTCAAGACGAAGATATGATTTGTATTTTGGATGGCGACCTAAATAAACGGATGGCGGATATTACTATTGCTACTAAAGGATGGCAAATAAATCTTGAGAGATGGTGGTCCCGTCATCGCTTATGGCATGTAGTGAGACCCAAAGTAACGGATATAACTTCAAGCAGTCGTGGATCATGCAAGGAATAGAGGAAACTACAGAACCGATTTCTCATGCCTGTGATATCGGCGGGTTATTGAAACATGCATATTATCGCTGGGTTAAACTATAGTGTATTTGCATTGCATTATTCTCGTGCATGAGTTTCAGTAACCAATGCCTAACACCGGGTTACAGTTGCACAGTTTGTAACAGTCCAAACACGTGAAAAGCAACCAAGATTTTCAACGTGTTTCAAAGTGTAAAGTTAATCCAGGGTTCTGAGGAAACAGTCCAAAATGTCTTCCATTGAAATCTATCACCTAGAACGTCTGCTTGATATTCTCAAACGTCCAAGCATTTTGATTTATTTTCCCCGCTTCCTCTTACATTAGTGGAAACACAGTTACACTGGTTCACCCCACGGACACTAATGTTAACAAATAGCTTTAAAATTGTTTTAATATGTGTACTGACCGGCGTTACATACTGCCTTCTCCTCGTCAAAGCCATCGTCGCAGTCATACGTGTCGTCGCACACAAACTTTAGTGCAATGCATTTAAACGATGATCTGCATAAAAATGGTTTGTCTGCTGGACATGGGTTACCTGAAGAAACAACAGAATATTTACTTATAATTAATCAAGATTTACAGATAATATGCGTGTGCGTTTGTGTGTGTATGTGTGTGTGTTTGTGTGTATGTATGTATGTTGTTTCTGTGTATGTGTGTGTGTATGTGTGTGTGCGTGCGTACGTTCGTGTGAGTGTCTGTGTGTGTGTGTGAGTGTGTGTGTGTGTGTGTGTGTGTGTGTGTGTGTGTGTGTGTGTGTGTGTGTGTGTGTGTGT